>LR538563.1:231381-341746 GCA_900536315.3 Caenorhabditis becei
AAGAAGAAGTGATAAGACCTGGCTGAGTGCAGAGCTCTGTACGGTGGGATTCTGTAGTGTTCATTCATGACGGATCTCCACCTCTCAAAAAATGTCAAAAATACACTGTGAATTTTCCCATAGTCTTCCCATCTAATCTGTTTGTGTGTCTCTCCATGTAACCCCGGCATCAGCCGCACCATTCGAACCCCGTTCTCCGCTGACTGATGGGTCATTGGATGCTCACTCGCCTTCACTCTAGGTCATTTCTCTGAAGACGTATGTCTGCGTCTCCCCCTACACGACTGCCATTACCACATCTTGGTCCTTCTAACAGACACATCTTCTTCTTCTTCTTCTTCCACTTCTTCCCTAAAAATGTCCCAGCCTCAACCAATCCTTTCACATATGCCATGGCATGTCAAGAAACAAATTGTGAATAATCTACATTCTAGAGACAGGTGAGCTTTCAGCTTTTCGTTTCAAGACCCTAAAACTATATTTTCCAGATTATCGATCCGTGAATGCTCCAGAGAATTCAAGAAATACGTGGACCTGACCGAGATTCGATACGATTCCTTGTTGTTCTGGTGGTCTGCTGATGAGAAAAAGATTCGGATCCGGTGGTTCGATGAGGGAAACGAAAAGATGATAATGTTCCAGAAGAAGCCGATGGGTTACTCGAAGGAGGATTACCCGAGAACATGGAGTAAAAATGTGGAAGAAGGGAGTTACACGCATGCTGCAGTGGAGCAATTCATGAGGATGCTGAGAAGACCGAGAGTTGTCGTTGGGGATTTGTCCATCACATTCGGAGACTCCACGGGATACTGGAGAGAAGACAAGATTCAGATTCTGAAGGCGTTCAAATCGGAACTCCTGCAGTTGGACCATCAACTCGAAGTGGAACGTCTTCGAATGACGACGGGACCCCATCAAGACGACATACTTCACGTGCTTCCTTACGTGAAACCAGGGACATTGAAGACGATCCGATTGAACCCGATGATGAGTAGAACGGACTGCGCGGCCAGCACTATTTTTGAGATAAATGTGAGCGAATTGGCAGAGTTGGAGCAGTGGAAACAGGCGGAGGCGCTGTTTTTGGGGAAGGATTATCTGGAGCTTCCCGAGAATCAGACGGCGAATTTTAGGGCAATCAGTCACTTTTCAATGTTTTGGGATGTTGATCAGGTTGAAGCAATGATTATGGTAAGGAGTTTTGCATTCAAAGTTTCAAATTGGCGCTCACGATATCTCGCAGCGAAAACTACAGTAAGATTTGCATTTTTCGCATTTTCTGACAACAATTCACTTGAAAATAGCCTAAAAACGCTGAAAAACGCACGTCTTACTGTAGTTTTCGCTGCGAGATATCGTGCGCGCCAATTTCGAAATTTTGAATGTGCTGAAGCTAGTTGAAAGTGCGCTCCATTGCCAATTTGCAGGATGTTCTTCAAAACGAGGGCTACGATTGGCTCAAAGTGTACTACTCGCCGTGTCACTTCCAGGTCATCCACCAATATCTCAGCCAATTCGATGTGCTTCCAGGGAAGATATTGAGCAGACAAATCACGTACCGAACACAATTGGAAGACACGGAATGTCTGATTAAAGTTTGTGATGATTTCAGACATATCACTGTTTGGAATCCGAAGAAGTGTGAGGGGAAGCATTATTATTGATAATTTTCTATGACAGCTCTTTTGTTTTTTTTTAATTTGACCAATAAATGTAACTGTTTCTCAAGTACCAATGTTGAGAATTGCATTTTGAGATCAGCTTTCAATTCTTCTACAGTAACGCGTCGAGTCGGGTCTCACCACGAAAATGGTGTTTGACTGAAATACGGCTTCTGGGCCAGGTTTTGGCACTATTTTTGATGAAGTTCTCAAATTTCAATCCTTTTTACGGTTTCTAATGAAAAATCGCGTATTTTAGTGTTTTCCGCCGCGTTTTCACGGAAAATCAGTAAAAACCGCGCATATTTGATGGTATTTGACTGAATTCACACTTTTCTACCCATTTTCATCATAAAAAGTGTCAAAACTTTGTCCAGAAGCCGTAATTCAGGCAGAAACCATTTTCGTGGCGAGACCCATCAGGTGTGACCACACACAAGTTCATCTTGATAGCACTCTTTCCCAGAGCTCTTGATGTTATCTTAACGATTGTTCTTGTCTTATCTGCTTACTTTCTGAACAACCAATTAGTGTCTTGTCTTATCGTTTCTCACAATTATTATCCTTGTATCGCAGAACTTCATCTCGCATCCAAATTCTCTAATTGGCAAGCACGATATCTTGCAGCGAAAACTACAGTAAGACGTGCATTTTTGAATTTTTCCGACTGTTTTTGAATGAAGTATTGCATCTTTCGCTTTTTCTCACAAAAAATTCCTCGAAAACCGCCCAAAAACACTGAAAAATGCACGTCTTACTGTAGTTTTCGCTGTGAGATATCTTGCGCACCAATTTGAAAATTTGAATGTAAGCTAAACGAGATTTTGTCAATTTTCTAATTTTGTAAATCGGACAGGAGCGCAAACAACCTTTTCGCCATTTTCTCACCGGCAAATGACTCAGGGCTAATAGAGGGGGATTGTCTCCAGTACTCACTTTTTCGTGGGAAAAATGCATTTTTCAGTGCTAGCTGGGACTTTGACGACTCCGTGAGCTAAAATAAGAGCTTCTTGGCAGAATCTGAGCTCAGTTCACTATAGGAAGTCGATGATTCTCTTTCGAATGAACTAGGTGCCAAGTTATTTGCCAGTTGCGGTCCAATCTTGTCCGATTCACAAAATAAGAATCCCAAAACAAAATCTCGTGCATTGAGATAGAACATAACCTGATTTCTCTGCGAATTTTCCAAAAATCTCAAGATCTGATTACATATTCGTGATCCTCGTTCCATATGTGCCTTTTTCAACTTGCTAGGTGGTCTTTACGGTTTTTGGGGGCATTTAGAGCAAGCTTTTGATCCACCAGACGCTTCAAAAATCCGCTCGGATCCCTTCTCTTCGGCCCCTAGTCCACTACCCCTGTGCCAAGTTTCATCAAAAACTACCGTAGCGGTAATAATTTAGCTACCTCTGACAGTTTTTACCATAACTCGGCTCAAAATGGTCCGTTTGAGCTCAGCTTTGGATATGTTGTTCTTGAGGGACCTAGAAACATGCCCAAAATTTTTGGTGAGGGTACATGAAGATTCAGATAAGGGACGTCATCTGGAGTTCTGAAAGCCAAAAAATCAAATTGACCAAAACTTGTCCGGAGGGTTCCAAGTATTTTCAAAATGTGCAACCTCACCAAAAGTTCTGGGCATGTTTCTAGGTCCCTCAAGAACAACATATCCAAAGCTGAGCTCAAACGGACCATTTTAAGCCGAGTTATGGTAAAAACTGTTAGGGGTCACTAGGTCACTTTACACACTTCCCTTGTAACCGTCCCCAAGCTCTTTTCTAATGTCTGCCACGTGTTCCGAATCTCTTTGTAAACCGACGCCGACGGTTCCCAGGGGGCGGAGTACCTGAGACGACGTGACCCCGTGGCAGCTGCCCGCCCCCAATCACATATTTATCTAGATTACACCGAGAGCCGGCGACGTAATCTCACCCCATTCATCTTGCCATTCTTATTTGCGGTTCCCGTGGTTCCGAGTGACCTCTTTCTTTCTGCAGGTACCTTCATTCTTTCATTCGCCCAACAATGTCGAAGCCACAGCCGATCCTTTGCCATATGCCAAGACACATCAAGATGCAGATTTTGGAGAATCTGAACAATAAGGACAAGTGAGTTTCAGTTTTAAGCTTTTCCTATCCTCATATTCCTTCTTACAGACTATCGATCCGCCGTTGCTCCCAGGAGTTCAAAGAGCACGTCAAGGACTCTGGAATCCGATACAAGAACATCCAGTTCTGGTGGCCGCCTTGCCACGAAAGCATCCGGATCAGCTGGACGTTCGCTGGGGAACGAAAGAAAACGATTCACGTCCGGAAGACGTCGACTGGATATTTGACGGAGGACCAGAGGAGCACATGGTGCAATGAAGTCAAAGACAGGAGTTACATCGAAGGAGCAGTGGAGCTGTTTGTGAGGAAGCTGAAGGTGCCGGGAGTTGTAGTCGAAGAGATGGACATCAGCTTCGGGGATTACGACACCGGATCGATGGCGGATGACAGAGCTCAGCTTCTGAAGGCTCTCAAAGTTGAACTGCTCGGTTTGAGCCACAAAATTCGAGTGGAAAGGCTGAAAATGACGACGGATCCGGATCAAGAAGAGATGCTTCACGTGCTGCCATTCGTGAAGCCGCGGACTCTGAAGTCGATCACGTGGCAGCCGAGATCAAGTGAAGGAGTTGATCCGGCTCATCAGATCAACACGAGCAAACTGGCCGAGTTGGAGCAGTGGAGGAAGGCGGAAGTGCTGCTGCTGGGAGAATGCTTCCAGAAGCTTCCGACGGATCATATTGCCAATTTCAAGGCAATCAGTTACCACTCGTCGGAGTTCAGCATAGAGGAAGTCAAGGCGACTATCCAGGTGAGTGTCCACATTAAAATACGCTTGATTTGACCCTTTTTTCTTTCAGAAAGTGCTCCGAAACGAGAACTGCGACTGGCTCAAAGTGCACTGCTCCGCTGGCAACTTCAACGCCCTTCACGAGTATCTGGAGCGATTCGAGAAGCTTTCGCGGAGGGAATTCAGCGACTCGACGATGTATCTGATTGACTCGGAAAGCACAATATGCCTGGTGGATGTGTCCGACGATTCCAGTATCACTGTTTGGAATCCGAGGCGATGCTATGGAAAACATTATTATCAGTGATAAACTTTTCTGTGTATATCAGTTCGTTGTTTCAATTTGAATCTGAATCTGAATCAACTAATAAACTTATTTTTACAAAAATTGCAATTTGAAATCAACCAGGTGTCCCAGTGACCCCAATCTCAAAAATCTTCAAAAAATCAGAGCGGGTCTCGCAACGAACAAAAGTTTCCGCCGCAAAACGTGCTGCGCCTTTAAAGAGGGGTACGGTAATTGTCATTTTGCTCATTTTCCTCATTTTCATCGGGTTTTCAACCACTTTTCGCAATTCTCACGTCTAAAAAGGACAAAAAGGGTACCGTAACACCTTTATTAGAAGGGCACCCAATAGTTTGACTTTGAGTTTTTCTATCTCAAAAACTAGAAGAGTTATCGAAAAGTTGTCAACTGCAAAGTTGTAGTTCTAATCTTCGTCTACAACTTTGCAGTTGACAACTTTTTGATAACTCTCCTAGTTTTTGAGGTAGAAAAGCTCAAAGACAAACTATTGGGTGCCCTTCTAATAGAGATTTTACGGTATTTTTGTGTGAAAAAAGCGAAAATCGGTTGGAAAACCGATGAAAGTGAGGAAAATCAGTGGAAAAAGACAAAGCTCAACTACCGTACCCCGCTTTAAAGGCGTAGCACGTTTTGCCCACTCCAATTTTGAGATATAACGATAATATATCAGTTTTCCGTTCCAATTCGATCTCTCAATCAACCTCGATCAAATTTGATCAAAAATTGCAATTTGAACCCAACCTACAGTAATCCGAGCAGACTCTCCCATACTCTGCCACGGTGACGCAACTCCTACGTGACCCCTTTCTTCTATGCCGTCATTATCACGTCACCTGTTCCACAGTCCACTAGCACCTGCTATTTGCACTTCTCTTGGCAACAATGTCAAAGCCCCAACCAATCCTTTGCCAAGACACACAAAGAAACAGATTGGGGATACCGTAAAACCCTATTAAAAGGGCACCGTTTGTCTTCGAGCTGCACTATCTCAAAAACTAGAAGAGTTATCAAACAGTTGTCAACTGCAAAGTTGTAGTTCTAATCTTTGTCTACAACTTTGCAGTTGACAACTTTTTGATAACTCTTATAGTTTTTGAGATAGTGAAGCTCAAAGACAAACTATTGGGTGCCCTCTAATAGAGGTGTTACGGTAGTCTGAAGCCTAGCGAGCTTCTTTTCGTTTCGAGACCCAAAATGTAGTGTTCTTCTAGAAAATGGCTCGGCCGGTGCGTTTCGGGAAGAATTATCGGCTCTGTTCGGGTTGAGCGGTCCCAAGCGGAAATAAAGGTCCCATGGGCAAGGTAGAGGTCCCAAAAAATAAATATTGGTCCCAAAAAACAAATAAAGGTCCCAAAAAGTGGGTCCGGTCCCAAGCGGAAAAAAAGGTCCCATAAAAAGTTTAGAGGTCCCAAAAAATAAATATTGGTCCCATCATAGAAAATACCGGAAATAAAGGTCCCAAGATAGAATCAGGTCCCAACAGGAAAAAAAGGTCCCATGAAGAATTCGAAGGTCCCATGAAACCTATAAAGTAATTTTTTATGTCTTCAAATTTTATTTTTCCGTGTTGGTAAACAGATATTTTTGTTTTGTTTCGGTTTTTTCGAGTTTTTTCAAAGGTTTTCTACAGAAAATAAAGAATTTAGAGAGTGAAGTGACTTAGATTGATTTGGCTGAAACTTGGCAGAAGGGTGTGTTACAGCCCCAATAGGCAGGATCCAATAACTTTTTTATGTGACAAGCTTTTGGTGACCGATACATGCAGAAAAGAGACTGGTTTTTTGGCTGGCTTGAGAGAAAACTCTCGAATCTCGATTGTTGGGACTGTACTCTACTCTTCTGCCAAGTTTCAGTCAATTATATCCCTGTGATCTGACCCACACCCTTTATTAGTCTCCAAACCATTTTATAGTTGGTTCTACTGTAATACCTGAATCTACTGAATTTACATGGAATTTTTTTTTCATGTGACTTCTTGCAAATATAAGTCCTTCCTTTTCTTGGGACCGTTTTATTTTCTATGGGACCTTTAATTTTTTATGGGACCTTTATTTCCGCTTGGGACCGGACCCTCTTTTTGGGACCTTTATTCTTTTTTTGGGACCAATATTTATTTTTTGGGACCTCTAAACTTTTTTTGGGACCTTTTTTTCCGGTTGGGACCGAACCCCATTTTCGGGACCTTTATTTCCCGTTGGGACCGCTCAACCCGAACAGAGCCGAATTATCAACAACTGCCGATGGGAAATCAGAACTGATAAGGATGTTTCAAAAACTGTTTATTACATCTTGAGCAAAATACACAACAAAACAAATCCTTTGAATCATGAACCCGTCTTATCACAATCGAATTTGATCACAAGTTTCTTCTTAATTTTTGTCATTTTTTGGCACCTGAATCACAATTGTCGGTTGGTCGTTGATGTAGCCGGTCGCGTTGAGAACACTGGAAAAACAAGCTTTTTGCATTAGAGCGCACTTTCTGACCAAATTTGAAAATGTTTCATTAGGGCACACTTTCTATATAAACTAGACTACAGATTCTCATTGAAGCGACTTTTCAGAACGCCTTTACTATTTCTCGTTAGAGCGCATTTGCTTTTTGTGACCTTATCTTGGATTTTCTCAATGGAGCGTACTTTCAGACCATATCTCATCAGACCGCAATTGCCAATTTCCAGATTCTCATCAGAGCGCATTTTCTGATCGAATTTCGCAATTTTTCAATAGAGCGTCATTGCTGACCAAATGTGAAACTGTTCATTAGAGCACATTTTCTGACTCAATGGAGCGTACTTTCAGACCATTTTTTGATTTCATCGAATATCTCATTAGAGCGCCATTTCTGACCCACCTTGGAAACGGCGATTTGAATAACCGCCTCGCAAAACTCTTCAGACATCCCGTATAGAACGGATTCTTCACGTGGGACCCCGAATCCACGTGTACTGTCGTGGTGGTGGTGGCCGTGGAATTGGTGGAAACTGCGGCGGCGTGGGATTGACGTGGCTTCTTACGGTACATGCCTTTCAGCTGGAAAATCAATGGAAATTGGATTATCGATTGATTCCAGGCTTACATCTTCATTAGTTGTCAAGTCAGCGCATAGCAAATAGGTGTGGAAGCATGAGAGACCGATTATCGACCTGGAAGAGGGAAATCAATCGATAAATCAATCAATAATCACTTACCAAGTGGTGAAAAAGCACACAACTACAACTATGGCACTTCCGGGCGTTTTACGCATCACATCTCCGAATGGCATCGTTTGCGCTACTGGAAAATCGATAATTCGTTTCAATTCTTTTAAAATCCATTATTGAAAACTCACACAAACTAATATGAGTGACTGCGCATGCAAAAAGATAAATGATAAGGATTGATAAGCAGAAGACGAATCGATAAAAGTAGGCGTAGTTGCGCAATCCGATGCAGTTTCCGACCCATGGACCTGAGAAGTTTCGGAAGGTTGGAAGTGCGCTCCAATGCAAACTTACAGTGATGATCGAACATGAGCACGCAGTTATCACAGATTGCACAGTGGGAGCAACGAGGTGGACGGTAGAGCCGGCACGTGGTACAGTACTTCATTTTGACGTGTTCTCCGTTTATGATGACGTCACGGAAACGGGGACGTGGCATTGCTGGGTCGTCTGGAAGTTTGGTAATCATTAAAGGCGTTTTGGAGAGGTACGGGTTACTGTAGCATGGTTCTGTGCATTCACGATGACGTCAAAATGCAGATATGTGAACCTACAGTACCCTGAAACCGTTTTGAAGAGGGCTGGGTTACTGTAGTTTCGTTTTGTGCATTCACCAAACCACACGCGAGTCTACAGTACCCCCAATCCATTTTCAACAGATTTGGGTTACTGTAGCTAAGTTTTGTGCATTCGCAGTGACGTGAAATTGCACAGGCTTGAACCTACAGTACCCCGGAATCGTTTCATATATGACTGGGTTGCTGTAGCCTGCTTCTGTGCACTCACCATGACAGAAAGTTGCACAGAATTAAGCTACAGTACCACCTAATTTGTTTTGAAGGGCTTTGGGTTACTGTACCTTAACTCTGTGCGTTCACCAGCCTACAGTACGCCCAATCCATGTTTCACACATCTGGGTTACTGTAGCATGTTTCTGTGCACTCACTATGACGGAAAGTTGCACAGAGTTCAGCTACAGTACCCCTCATTCATTCCGGAGGGCTTTGGGTTACTGTAGCTTCAATCTTCACATTCACCAGCCTACAGTACCCCCAGTACATATTTCACAGATTTGGGTTACTGTAACCTGGTTCTGTGCAAACACCATGACGTCAAAATGCACAGATTTAAGCCTACAGTACCCCTTGTTCATTTCGGAAGACTTTGGGTTACTGTAGCCTCCTTCTGTGCATTCACCAGCCTACAGTACCCCCATGTCTCACAGATTTGGATTACTGTAGCCTGAGCCAAGGTTACTGTAGATCACACTCACTGTTCGGATTGTGTTCACTGGCCAACTGCCGGTCCATCTCGATCACTTCCACGTTCTCGACTCTCGGAAGAATGCCCGGATCCATGAATGACGTGGCGGCGAAGTTTGATATCACTGATAAGGATATCACTGCGGCAACGATTGGGATGGCTGGGGAGTAGTTCCAGAGGAATGGAGCACTGGAAAAAGTTAGGGATTAGGAGTATTGATTGATTTCAGATGACACTTACTCGAAAACAAAGTACAGAGTCAATGTGCTGACCATGAGTGCCACGGTAACCACGAATGCACCATGACTTCTGGAGCACACGAGCCGACCGCCACACGCGAATCGATTGCGGCCCGGATGGAGCTGATAACGCTTTTTGGCTGATACGGATGACGTCACGATTGGGGATTCAGAAGGCGTTGAAGACGTCGGAACGGGCGGATCGGTGGAGGCGTAGTCGGGGGAGGAGGGAGCGGAGGAGGAGGCGGTGGATGGGTAAGGACCCGGTGGGCTCATTCCGCATTCTGAAACGGAAATGGTGGAGTTGGGTTACTGTAGCTTCATGACGCACAGATTCTGGCCCAAAGAGTTTGGGATGATCCGGGTCACAGTAGATTAGTTTGGTGCATTGACCATGAGGTCAAAACCCACAGCTACAGTAATCCTTGACAATTTTGGGTTACTGTAGCTTCAGTCTATGCAAGTAACATGACGCCAACATGCACAAACTCTAACTACAGTATCTCTTATTCATCCCTCATGGATTTGGGTTACTGTAGCATCATTCGGTGTGTACACCATCACGTCAAAATGCACAGATTCAAGCTACAGTACTCCCGGAGGGTTTGGGAAGAATCGGGTTACTGTAGGTTAGTTTCATGGGCTTCAG
The DNA here is from genome assembly GCA_900536315.3 of Caenorhabditis becei. Classification (NCBI taxonomy): domain Eukaryota; kingdom Metazoa; phylum Nematoda; class Chromadorea; order Rhabditida; family Rhabditidae; genus Caenorhabditis; species Caenorhabditis becei. Next base: position 241,539 of record LR538563.1, read on the forward strand.
GTTACTGTAGCCAAAATCTTTAGGAACACGACGCCAAATTGCACAGATTGCAGCTACAGTAATCCTTGAAAGTTTTGGATTACTGTAACTCCTTTCTGTGCAATCACCATGACGATAAAACGTACAGAGTTCAGCTACAGTACCCCTTATTCGTTTTGGAGGGCTTTGGGTTACTGTAGCTTCATTCTGTGCGTACACCACCACGTCAAAATGCACCGACTTTAACTACAGTAACCCCAAAATCAAACTTCTTCTACCAGTCAGATAAGGGCCTACTCTGAATGTGAAAAACGTGAAATTTGACAAAAACCCGACCAGCTGACTAGTGAAAACAGCTGAATCTCAAACAACTTATCAATTTTTGAAAAAAACACCTGCTTAGACACCATTTACGTCACAAATTGGTACTTTGAGGAAAGTTTGAAAATCAAAATTGTTCAAATTCCAAAAAAGTCCGGTTTCAAAAGCAAATACCCTTCATTTTTCAATAAATAGGGAGCAGGTGTACAACAGTGTGGGGGGAAGAGACAAAAATTGATTATGAGTCATTTGGTATGTGTATTTTGTACGGTTTCGTACAGAAATTGCATATCAAACGGGATGCGGTGAACTTTCGTGTCAAGACCAAACTTTATGTTTTTCAATGATTTTTTTCGTGGCTTTAAAAAATGTTTTGAATGTTTTTTTAACTGGAAACTTATTTAAAAGAATTTTATATAACACAAAAAATTTATTTAAAGAATTTAAAAAAAATTTTTGAGGATACAACTTTAAGTCAAAATTTGTAATTTTCATCATTTTTCAACGATTTTTTTCATACTTTCAAAACATTTTTCAGAAGTTTTGTTCAACTAAAGATTAATTAAAAGGACCTTTATCTTACAGAAAAAATTTATTTAAAAATTAAAAAAAAATCTTTTTGAGAGTCAAACTTCATGTCAAATTTTGTCATTTTTGTCATTTTTCAACGATTTTTTTCATACTTTCAAAAATTTTTTCAGGAGTTTTGTTCAACTGCAAATATATTTTTGACACTTTTTTCTAATTAAAAAAATTTATTTCAAAAATGAAAAAAATCGTTTCAAGTGTTTGTGTCAAGTCAAAGTTTGCTGCCCTCTGTAAAAATCAGAGTTTGACATTTTCGCTTCGAGACCCAAAATTTAAAAAAAAAAGCAAAAACTCACGATATTTGTAGTGTTCGTCTAGGTTTCGGTAACTTGTCGTCGCCTCCTCATCGATCGTTGTAATCTACAAAATGTGTGACATTCATGGAAATGGCGCGAAATTTGAATTTCAAATTTTTTAGAGTGTGTGATCATGAATGGGAAAGGAACATGTAACAAAAGTATGATATCAAATCAGAAATAAAGCGGATTCGAAACTTTTCAAATTTTTTTGGAAAATTGGAAAATTCAGGATAAAGCACCGATTTTTTCAGGTCTCTAATCCAATTTGCTAGCAAAAAAAACAAAAAATAAATGTTTTTAATTTTTTTTAAATTCCCAGACTTGGCTTAAAAGTCATCGGGTAAACCAGTGATTCAGCGACAGTTCGCCCTCCTGTCTATATATTTATTTACAAAATTGGTTGGCAATCAAAACGACGAGAGAGTGTGTAAAAGTGAGAGGGCGCAGGGTGCCAGGGGAAACGAGAAAACGAGTTTTTCTCTCTCTTCTCTTTTCCTATTTTTCCTCTCCATTTTTCTCGGCGAAAAAGTTTCGGGGAGAAAGAAACAGAAAAACGAGCGGGCACCACTCATCAGGGTGTGACATTCATGGGCGAGACAGTGTGTTGGAGGCGAGAGACGCACACGGTGAGAGGGATAGGAGTTTTTTTTTGTTATAGGTGAGTGGAGGAAAGCTTTGTGTATTGGGATGCGATTTGGAGGGTCCTAATGGGATTTTTTGTTGAAAGAGACAAGAAAGTTGGTGGTGAAAAAGAGAATTTGTCAATTTTCTTCAATTTGGGAAGTAATCGTTTTTCCATGATTTTTTTCGCATTTTCAAAAAATTTTTGACAAATTTTGACCAACTGAAGATTTGTTTGAAAAACCTTCATCTATTGTAAAAAATTTATTTGAAACCCAAAAAAAAATTTCTAGAGAAGTTCTCATGAAGCCAAATTTGGTTAGCAGCCATAAAAAATGTTTTTTTTTCCATGATTTTTTACGCACATTCAAAATTTTTTTTCGCAATTTTGACCAACTGAAATTTTGTTTTAAAAGCTTTCATCTATTGTAAAAAATTTATTTCAAAGTCAGAAAAAATCTTCTAAAGAAGTTCTCATGACGCCAAGTTTGGTTAGCAGCCATCAATTTTCAACGATTTTTTTCGCATTTTCAAAATTTTTTTCAGAAATTTTGAACAACTAAAGAATTTATTTTGACTATTTGATCTATCCAAAAAAATTTATTTCCAAATTTTAAAAAATCTTCTAAAGGGTCCAACTTCAAGTCAAAGTTAGCTACAGTACCCTCTCAAAACGAGACTTTTCAGACCTGCTAACACTAACAAAACTAACCGAAATGTATAAATCAGAAAAAGACACGAAGAAGGCAAGTGAAGTGTGAAAAGATGATTATATTTCTTTGCTTTGTCTCCTTTTCTAACGAACCGAATCGCGAGAAAAGATGCGTGCGGTCGCGCGATGAAACTGCGAAACGAATCGAATCGGAAGAGAGATTCGAACTGATTATATTTGATTAGTTGAGCGAAAAAGAACAAAAAGAAGAAGCGGGAAGTGATATGGAAAAAAAGAGCAGGGTTTACTTTTGGGGGGCTTCCGACAAGCAGATCTTTGGGATAATAATGCACTTTTTTAAAGAAAAACTGGAATTTTTTTCATTTTTGGTTATTTTCATCTTTTTCTCTGGAAAAAAATGACTTTTTCTGCCAAAAATTGGCAAAAATTGTGAAAAAACACAAAAATAAAAACTTCCGCCGCGAGACCCAAGAAACAAAATGTGTTATGCGCCTTTAAACAACTACAGTAACCTACAAAACATTTTTCGAGTTTTTCAAAGGATTCCACGAGCTGTTGAGAGCAACCTAATGCAAACGCGCTCTTGTTCACTTGGGAAGCCACGCCCATTTATAAGCATCGCGCACCGTATTTTAGTATGAGCAAAAAATACAAAACATGCGAAATGCCGTAATTTTGGATGCTTTTGGTGCAAACACTGTAAATCCTCGAAAGAATTTTAATGGCTGCGTATCAACGGTATATGATGAAGTAAGATACGCAGGTTCTCGCTGAGTAGCGACTCAAATTTTTGTTTTTTGTTCTGACGTCGCTCTCAACAGCTCGTGGATTCTTTCCGGGAGAAAAGCGACATTTCAACATGAAACCACAAAACAACACAAAAAACGCATGTTTTCCGTGTCAAATTATATCCTCTTCGCCTCGTTTTCCCATTATCGTCACTGGAAAATCGACACTTCGCTCCGACGATAATTATCGCTGTCGTCACCGATTTTTTTCAACGATAATTATGTTTTCTCACTTTTCAAAGCACGTAATAGCTTCTTTGTAAATGTAAAACTTCAAAAAAACATGCTTTAGCATAGAATTGAAAATTCGCTATGAGACCCATTTGACAAAATGCGTCCTTTAAATTTCTACAGTAATCTTGCGAAATTCTTAAGAAATTTTCCGCTCAAAAATCTATACGAAAAGTGGTTTTCGAGTGTTATTTGCAAGCAAAAAACGCTGGAAAAACTGGAGGAAAACGAAGAAATTGGGGCCGAGAGGGAAGGGAGGCAGTTGAATAATTCATGAGGGAAAACCCAGGAAATCAAGAGTGAGACACTGATAGATTTCCCTTTTTTCGAGAGGAAAAATATAAAAAAAAGAGTTCGGGGAGGGATGAAAGAATACAAGTTGGCTGCTTTTTGCAAGTGCGCTCTATTGATAATGTTAAAAAACAGGAAGGGATTGATAAATTGATGAAGAATCAGCAAATGCGCTCCAATCATAAAAAAATGAATGTTTTCAATTGCAAGAAAATTTAATTTTTGTATTCTGAAAGCGCTCTAATGCAAATTTTTGACAATTGCCATCTCAAGGATTTAGGTCACTTATTCAAAATTTTTGAATTTTTGAAAATTGTGTTATTGCAAGTGCGCTCTATTGAACTTTTTCGCAAAACTGAAAGAAAACATGTAATTGCGCCCTATTGAACGAACATTTTTCAAAGTTTCTGGAACTCTCGATAGTGCAAGTGCGCTCTACTGAAAAACTTTGAAAAATCTCTAAAATTTTACTTTTTCGGTTAAATCAATTGGGTCAATTTCAAAAAACCCGAAAAAAGTCAGAATTGCAAGTGCGCTCTACTGAACAATTTTTAAAAATCCGCCATTTTTGCAAAAAATTTCCAGCTCACCTCCTCATCCAAAAGTCGTCTTCTCTGCAGCGAATTCGTGTCCATCCTCACCAAAAATTCCTATTTTTTCTCCTATTTCTCTCCAAAATCTAATTCTCCTCGCTTCCCGAAAACTTCCAGCTCACAAACAGAAACAGGGCAATATATGGGGCGAGCGAAGAAGAAGAGGAGGGAAACCGAGTGATAGTGAGTGATAAGAGAGGCGTTTGATGATGGACGCCGATGCCTCTCGTCGCTCTCTCGGTGGATTATTATTTTATTTTTTATGAGAAATATATATATGGAAAAATGGAGCAGAGGGCAGAGAAGCAGACAAATCTTCCTGGCGCACATGGATTTTTTAGGAAAATTTTTCAAATGTTCTTTTTTTCTTTCAAATTTTCACTTTTTCTTATCAGAAACCATCGAGAACCCGCAGAAAACCAACATTTCCCTGAAATAAACAATAAAACCATCGAATTCCAACTTTCGTTGCGAGACCAAACGACAAAAAGCCCCCATGCGCCTTTAAGTTTCTACAGAAACCCAATGGGAAAATTTTTGGTTTTTGGGGGAACACGGCGTGTAGAATTTAAATCCGCATGTTTTGGCGCCAAAAGCGGAGTGTATGAAAAGTGTATGAACTACCATAAGGCGTTGGGGTAGATTTACGGGGATGGGTAGATTTACGAGCTGCTTTTCGGAAAATGCAATTTTTCACCGATTTCCGCCGAATAAAAGCAATTTTCAATAGAAAAATCGGATAATTCGATGGAAAAGCAACAATGTAGTATCAAAACGACTGTTTCAGATCACTTTTATAGTCAACCATCACTGTTTTTCGTCGCCGGCGCCGAAAAAGTGAGAAAATCAGCGTTTTGTGTGTTTTTCCTGTTGTTTCGCACAAATTCCACACGGTTTTGTCTTTCTGTAATGGCCGACAACATTATTGATAAAGGAAAATCGGAAAATTGAGAAAAAAATCCAAAAAATTGAAAATTTTTTTTTAATCAAAAAAAAAAAAAAATTTTTGTTTGATTTTGCTTTCCTTTTATCAAAAACGTTCCCTGCTGTTTAGAAATAAGAAAAACCTACGGGATTTGTGCAAAATCGCAAGAAAAATACGAGAAAAGAATATTTTCTTACTTTTTCGGCGCCGGCGATGAAAAACAGTGAATGTGGACTATAAAAGTGATCTGAAACAGTCGTTTTGATACTAATTTGTTGCTTTTCCATCGAATTATCCGATTTTTCTATTGAAAATTGCTTTTATTCGGTGAAAATCGGTGAAAAATCGCATTTTCTGAAAAGCAGCTCGTAAATCTACCCCACCGCCGTAAATCTACCCCAACGCCTTATGGTAGTTCATACACTTTTCATACACTCCGAGTTGTGCGTCAAAACACGCTCCTCCACAACAAATTTTTGTTTCTACACACCGTGGGGAATCCAAGCAAAAATCATCGAATAAAAGGAAAAACCAGTAGAAAAATATAAAATTTTGACAAAATTTTTTTTCTCTACGAAAAAATGCAGACTTTCAAAAACTGGATTACGGTAGCCTGGACACGACAATTTGCAGAAATCGGAACTACAGTAACCCGAAATTAAATTTTCAATTCTTTTTCATTAGAGCGCACTTGCAATTCATCCAATTTAATAGGATTAAAATTAAAATTATTATTATCAGAGCCCACTTGCAGCACCAAAAAAAGTTTACTTCGGAAAACCAAAAACGGGAAAAAGTCAAGAATCAACTAGAAACCGATTGTGTCTTCTCTATCGATACCATAAATGTTTATTTATTTTTCCCAGAAAATGTCTATGTAAATATGCATATTGACTAACCAGAAAACGAAGCCCTACAGTAATCCCCCATTTTTCTCCTTGGAGCACACTTGCACAACATTACCCAAACTTGTGCACATATTCTCTAGTCAAATGACCATACTGATATGGAAAAGTGATAACACAACAACTTTGTTATCAGTATCAGGCGAGCGAGCCATCCCCAGTCATTTCCCTTTCTAACCCAGTTTCCAATGAGGTTCGCCCTATTTTTAGTCGTTTCAGCGGCTTTTTTCGCTAGTTTTGGAGTGGTAAGTTGGGCATTTTTTATGAGGGAAGTACGCTCTATTGACAATTGAAAACAATTGAATTTTCAAAAGACATTTTTCAAAGAAAAATTATTTTTCTTTTTTTTTTCACAAAATTTCACTTTTTCTTATCAGAAACCATCAAACACCCGCAGAAAACCAACATTTCGCTCAAATTTCGCTGAAAAAAACACTAAAACCATGGAATTCCAACTTTCGTTGCGAGACCCAGCGACAAAAATCACCATGCGCCTTTAAGTTTCTACAGTAACCCAAAGGCAAATGTTTTGGTTTTTGGGGGAATTAAACCAAAATTTACCGAGAAAAAAGAAAAATCAATTAAAAAAGGGAAATATTGATTAAAATTTAACTATTGAATTAGAAAAAACAGCAAAAACCCAAAATTTGTTCTATTGACCGAATTTCATATTGGCGGAAATCGTGAAAATTTTTGAAAATGGGTCTAGTCTGGAAACGAATGAGTCCCTGGAAAGCTTTTATCACTAGAGCGCACTTTCAGACATCCGCCCATCAATGCGACGCTGAAACCGAGTGTTCCGAAGACGAGACATGCTGTAAACTCGGCGACAACCTGTGGGGATGCTGTCCGATGCCGAATGCGGTGTGCTGTGATGACCGTACTCATTGTTGTCCGTATGGGACCACGTGTGACCCGAAAGGGGCCAGGTGTATTGGGGAAACTGAGCAGGAGAATGTTCCGATGAGAAAGAAGAAACCGGCAAGGAAGACAGTGGAGAGGAATGAGTTCAATGAGGTTTGACTTGATGGAAAATCTTTCAGAAAATTTTTAATAAATTTTTTCAGCTAGAAGAAGGTACCAGAAAAAAGTTTGTAGTTGACCAAAAATTTTGAAAAAAATTTTAAAGCTATGAAAAAAATCGTTGAAAATATGAAAATCTAGCTTTCATCCGGTATCAGCTACTGAAGTTTGACTTGATAGAAAACAGTCAAGAAGATGTTTTAAAATTTTCAAATAAATTTTTTCAACTAGATAAAAGTTTCAAAAACAAAACTTCAAGTGACAACAAAATCGGAAAAAAATTTTGAAGCTAGGAAAAAAATCGTCAAAAAAATGAAAACCTAGATTCATCCAGTACTGAAGTTTGACTTGATAGAAAACAGTCAAGGAGATATTTCCAAATTTTTGAATAAATTTTTTCAACTAGACAAAGGTGTCAAAAACAAATCTTCAGTTGATCAAATTGACTGAAAAAAATTTTGAAGCTATGAAAAAAATCTTTGAAAAAAAATTATGACCGAAAAATGCATATGATTCATAACTTTTCTCAAAATGACCTATTTGAGCATGTAGTTGGTCATTCTTTTGTTCATGTTCAGGATTCAGAATCCCAACATTATCAGAATTGTTCCAGGTCGTGTGCCCCGATAAATCAAGCAAATGCCCGGATGGTTCCACGTGTTGCCTTCTGGAGCAGGGCTCTTATGGCTGCTGTCCGGTTCCGAATGCAGTTTGCTGTCCGGATATGTTGCACTGTTGTCCCAACGGATTCACGTGTCACGGACAGTTTTGCTCTCAGAATGTAGGTCACGACAGCGATGCGCCGCCCAACTCCAAAACTTTCAGTTCGCCATGATCCCCCATCTGAAAAAGTTCGAATCCACCCCAATCCATCGCAAACCGGCAGTTGAGTTCCTCGAGGATTCTGATGAGGATTCTGGAGACTCGGATTCAGAATCCTCTTCCGAAGAAGTCGATCCGATTCAGTGTGGAATCGCAAAAACGTGTCCGGCGAAGACGACGTGCTGTACGACGAAGAACGAGGATGGAGATGAGAAGAACATGTGTTGTCCGTTGAGCAACGTGAGTTACGGTCTTTTCTCAATAGAGCGCACTTCCTTCAGGCGGTCTGCTGCCAAAACACTTGCTGTCCAGCCGGTTATCACTGTGTCGGCGGTGGAAAATGCGAAAAGCACGCCAAGTCGAAGAAAAGACGTTTCTGGAACAAATCTTATGAAATGGAGGATAACTGATCGGACTGATAACTGATAATCTGATAATAAAGTTAACATACACATCTTATCAATTATCATTTCCGGTGGTCAGCCAGCTGGATCAGAACAGCCGTGTGTGTGAAAAACGAGGGGGAAATGTGTCAGCTGTTGAGCACTTTTCCTGATTTTTAGTGTTTCTGCACGAATTGGAGAGCAGCAAATTATTGATTTTTTGATAAGTTCCATTTGGAATTCTTTGCTAGTTCTAGAATTTCGTTGCAAGACCCAAAAAACGGATTTTTTAAAAATTGGTTTTTCCCCATTTTTTCGGAGTTTCCTTGACGATATTTTGAATTTTTCTTTCAAAACATTTTTCGTTATGGAGACATAAATCGAAAACATGTTTTTCTGGCATTTTTGTCCAATTTCACGATTTTTTTTAAAATTTTGGTCAAATTTTTATTATCGTTGTATCTCAAAACTTCATCTCACATTCTAGTTTTCAAATTGGCGCGCACGATATCTTGCAGCGAAAACTACGGTAAGACGTGCATTTTTCAGTGTTTTTCGGCTATTTTGCGACTTTTCCGACTGTTTTTGAATGAATTATTACATTTTTTGCATTTTCTGACAACAATTCATTCAAAAACAGCTCAAAAACACTGAAAAATGCACGTCTTACTGTAGTTTTCGCTGCGAGATATCGTGCGCGCCAATTTGAAATTTTGAATGCTTCGAATGCATCCATAATATGTTTTGGGCATTTTTTCTCAAATTTTACAATTTCGGCCAAACTTTGGCTCAATTTCAGAAGGCGTAGTTCATCTGAATCTTCCAGAATCCTTCTGAAAACATCCGAATTCGTCGGAACGCTTTCCGAGCCAAGTTTTGATCAAATTTTTGAAAAAAGTCCTATTTTGGCTCAAAATACCCCCCTTTAGCTGATTTTGGAATACTCCCTTATTTTGACCCGAACCCACTTTCAAGACGACTTCCTTCTCGTCAAACCTGACAACCTTTCCCCCAATTAGCCTCCTCCTCTTTTCCGTTCGAAACCATGTCACCTCACAAGTCGAAAAGTCGTCACAATCGAACAGTTTCTATGCGGATTCTGCCAAATCCTTCGGAATTCTCCTCGCCGCAAAGCCGGTAATAGCCCGCTCGAAAACTGACCGCCCATCGGGCCGAGAGACAACAATTTTGGAGCGCACTCAATTCTACTAGTTGCGCCCATCGTCCATTTCATAATAATAACCTGTATTTCGTGTCTGCGTCTCTTTTCTCTCGGCTTCTGCCTGGGCTATGAGTAATTCCACCAAAGAGATATTCTTCTTCTCTCAACACGTGTTCCAAGTTTTATGAGGCAGATTTTGGGGGAAAAAGTATAGGAGAACATTTATGAGAAGATGTAGCTATTAGTTCTCTTCCCACTTAATTTTCTGGTTTTCAATCAAAAATTGTTTGAAAACTCTTTTTTGGCAGTAGAAATTTGATACTTCCCGGAAATGTTTCAAATTTTGTTCCAATTTATGTTTACATTTGCCAAAATTTTGAATTTTCCCTCTTTTTTCTGCTTTTTCTCCTGAAAATTGCAGAAAATCACGAGAAATCAACGTTTTAGCGTGAAATTCAGTGATTCGCTGCGAGACCCGCAGACAAAATCTGGTACGCGCCTTTAAACGTCTACAGTAACCTACAAAACATTTTTTGCATTTTTCAAAGGATTCTTTCTGCAATAAAGCTACATTTCAACATAAAACCACAAAACAACACAAAAAACGCATGTTTTCCGTGTCAAACTTTTTTTAGCGTTCAAAAACTGAGAAAAACGTGAAAATAAGCCGTTCGCTGCGAGACCCGCGGACAAAATCTGGCATGCGCCTTTAAACGTCTACCGTAACCCGCAACACGATTTTTGATTTTTGGCTGGATTTTCGTTGGAAATTTCGAGAAAACAGAAGATTTTCCATGAAAAAAGCTCAAAAAACACAAAAAAAAAAAAGAAAGATGGAATTTCAAAACTATAAAATTAAATAATTGGAGCGCACTTCCGAATGTTCCAATTTCTCAATATTTATCAATGGAGCGCACTTCCATAACCACCTGATTTCAATCTCTCCAACTTTGAAAACTTTCTCCGTGTACAAGTGTATTTCTTGTTTGACGATCCGCCTATTCACACCTTGATAATCCCCCTTTTCCCCTCCTTTTTCCCATCTCTAAACAAACTATTCGTGTCCCGTTTTGAGAGAGCATCTTTTCGAATGGATATTATCGATTGATTCGTCATAATGCCCACGAATACTTTTCAATTCGAAACTTGTGACGTGCAGTTCTGGAAGAACGATTCAAAAGGCGCTCAGCAACAAGGAAGAGCCACGGCGGCGCATGCCACGTGGCAGAATAATAATCGACGAGTGGTAAGTCAGGATCTCGAAACGAGATACAGTAAACTTTCGTTGCAGGACCCAAACGTCTCATCCGGTCAGTACTCGGTGTCCCAAGCACGCGGAAACGAGCATTTGAGTGATGTTCGACAAGAGATTCAACGAACCTTCTACACAGTTGTTACGAAACCGCAAAGGTGGGTTACTGTAGTGTGCATTTGCGCGTAAAGTTGGGTGTAGTGCAGAAAATTTGAAATTTCACTGAGAAAAGTGAGAAATTTTACAAAAAAAACTTATTATCGCATTCAAAATTTCAAATTGGCGGGCATGATATCTCACAGCGAAAACTACAGCAAGACGTGCATTTTTCAGTGTTTTTGGGCTGTTTTCGAGTAAATTGTTGTCAGAAATTGCGAAAAATGCAATGATTCATTCAAAAACAGTTTGAGAAACTCAAAAATAGCCCAAAAATACTGAAAAATGCAAATCTTACTGTAGTTTTCGCTGCGAGATATCGTTGGCGCCAATTTGAAATTTTGAATGCGAGCAAAAGTTTTGAGATACAGCGACAATACCTTGGAGCTTGAAAAAACAATAAACTTCACATTTTGCTGCACAAACTTCAGTATATCGCCATTAATCACACCCTAGGACCACAAAAACCTAACTTTCTCTCGTATCTCTTCAAAATCCCCATTCATTCGGCCCTCACTAAAAACGTTAAAAACACGAGCCGGCTGGAGTGTAAAGTTCGCGAGCCGTGGGCTCTGCAGCCGTCATCCACCCGTCCACTGCCGGCCCCGCGTTCTTCTAATCTTTTTCACCAATTTTTCACTTTTATTGCGAGGTTATTGCGAAATCATTGCGAAAACCAAAAAAACCAGGCATTTTCATCAAATTCCGTTTCTGACCGTTCCACAAAAATACCGTCGACTGGCGCTCACTTGTACGCACTGTATGGCGCAGTCCCGGCGTGCAGTCATGTCCGAGTGGTTAAGGAGATTGACTCGAAATCAATTGGGCTCTGCCCGCGTAGGTTCGAATCCTGCTGACTGCGAATCGTTTTTGCATGGCTTCTGGACACCTGTGTTGATGTAGAAACAATGCAAAATCCGCGATGGCAAACAGATCCGATCAGTGTTTGTCTTCGGCATCTCTCTTTTCTCCGCGTTTTTTGCGTTGATTTCTCGAGTACCGTACCACTCAAGTTTCTAGACACCCTCCTACGGTTTCGATACGAATCATCATTTTATCCACTTTTCCCCACTGCACCCACACACTTTTCATGAGAGAAATGGCTAATTATACGGCTAATTAGCATCCGATTTCTCTCTAAAACACACGAAACAATTGCACACAAATGGGCGCAAAATGCTGTGCTCCGTCGAGCTGTAAAGTTCGAAAAAGGTTGGTTCATTAGAGCGCACTTGCAGACTCCTACTCTAATTTTCAAAAAATCAATACTTTACAGACTCCTAGACGAATATGAATCCCAAGAAGTCTATCAGCCCTCCAGAAGTGTCTCCCAGGACCCCGAAACCGCTCGTCGACGTGACAGTACCGTCCGAGTTTCGGTTCGATCCGAAGGAGCCGCTAATGGAAACATTCGGATGCCAAACACAATGGATGGAGCTTCATTGACACTTCCACGTGTCAAAAATCACACTATCAGATCCACGGATACGGTACCGATTGTTAGGGTCCCACCGGCTGGAAGAAGGCCTCCGTCGAGGATAGAGACTTCTCATGTGGTGTGAGTTTTTTTTACATCTGAATATTTGAGAATCTTCCTGAGATTTCTTGGCAATGTTTATAAGCCTTACACTCATAACATATCAAGAGATGAGCTCAAACGGAGCATTTTCAAACGGAGCGTTATAGTGAAAAATCTGAAAATGACGACACAACTTGGCTCAAATCGGTCCGTTTGACAAGAGCTGGTTTTGGTTTGAGCTGGTTTGAGAGCTGGTTTGTGAGCTGGTTTTTGGACATTTTTGAAATCAGGGCTTTGGGAAATTAAAGGAATACTAAACCCAAATTTTTGCATAGGCTGATTTTTGTTTTAAAAAATTCTCCGTATTCGATTTAGTCTTTTCACTATGAAAAAGTCAAAAAAAAATTCGAATAACCCCTCCTATCAAAATAAGCTTTCAAAATTTGAATTCCGCGCCAAAATGACGCTTCGTGATAAACAAGGAGCGATAGCGTAATTTCGGAGCAACGTAGTGGATTTTTCCACGATTTTTTTCGATTCACGCGGGAAAATCAGTGGAAAAAAGAGAATCACGCCGTAATTGAACTTGCGCGTGTAATCGCGCGCATTGCACGGTGTATTTTGTCGTACCCTCGTGTAATTACACGGTTACCACAGACCGCGTTCAAAAAAAAGAGGTTTTGGAGCCCAGCGGAGCAAAAAAATATTTTTTTGGCCTGAAAATTTTTGGAGATACACAGTCGAGTACGGGGAATTTTTTGATAACAAAACTAAAAAAAGTTCAAAAATGGGTATAGTATTCCTTTAATGTGAAGTTTTCATAGAGATTCGGGATGATTTCAGTGAGATACGTCATCTGGAAGCCTAGAAATCAAAAATTTGAAAAGAAAAATTCTTTTTTTTCAACTTTGGCCTAAATTTTCACTATTTTGACATATTTTTCATAATTTTTGACTTATCTAGACCTCATTTCGGCCAATTTTTTTCCAATTTTCTATTTTTCTATTCCAGAACCGGCTCCCTGAGCCGAAAACTCAACGACATATCAGGCCGAAGTGTGGTCCGAGACTCGCAGTCCGGTCAGGCCATGGCAGCTCGAGCGGGTAGTCAACCGCCAGGAAAAGTTACATATCAGTACAAGTTAGTCAGGGTTAGTGTAGATTGACCTACTTTTTCCGAAATTTTCAGAGTAGACGCATCGGAGCGACGTATCGAATACAGGTATCACTCGGAGACGTTGTTGTATGATTTCGAGGAAACTACGTGAGTTTTTTGAATTTCTATTTTCGCTTCGAGACCCAAACGGTTTCAGAAAACGCGAACAACTCGAAACGTGGCAAAGTCAACAGCGTGCTCCGGCGAATGGAGCGGTGATAACGACGATTCGAAAAACGAAAAGTCTTCAGGAATCTGCAGATCCGCTTCAAGGTGCGCTATTGATTTATTGATTTTATTAATTGAAAAATGGTAAAAAAAGAAGAAAAAATTTCGAAAAAAAATTTTTATTTTGAAAGTTTTCGAAAATTGGGTGAAAATGAAAATTAATGAAAAATCAAAAAATCAAACAAAAATAATCGATCCGACAAACTGCCACCAAAAATCCGCCAAACACCGCCCGAAACTGACCGAGTTCAACAGTAAAGCCTCCCGCCGGAGCAAACAAAAAAGAGCCTACAGTAACCGGAGAGTCGGCAGACATCTCTTGTCAGAGTGATTAGGGAAATACACACTTGTAGTACATCTCTCTTCCATTTTACTCCTCCTCAGCCAGTTCTACACGTCATTCGCTGGTTTTTGCCGTTTTTTCGCTGCAAAAACTGTCAAATTTCACGCTTTTACAGGGGGAATCGTGCGGAATGCAAGTGTGCTCTAACGAGAATGTTTTTCCACTCAAAACCGATTGTTTCCCACTATTTTCTTGCGAAAATCGCTGAAAATCGCCTTGAAATGAAGTTTTCGCTGCGAGACCCGCAGACAAAATCTGGTATGCGCCTTTAAATTTCTACAGTAACCCAGTTGATTTTTCGAAAGCTTTTTCCACGAATTTTGACTCAAAAAACAAGGGAATTTCTCACTATAATGAAACAATTTTGAAACATTCAAATTCCTGTCTGAAATTCTCATTGGAGCGCACTTGCAACTGTCCAAATAGTGATAAGCTGATTTCTTTGAACTTCCGCCCCTCATTTCTCGTGTTTTGTCATGTTTACATGGTGCTAATCGGTCAACACACGAAACTAACCAATGGTCACTCTTTCACTCTTTTTCTAGGTGATAAGCTGATAAAGTATCTCGGGAAAAACCTGACAAGTTGTTAACAACTTTCGACACTTCCACGCGAACCTCGTTAACAAGTTGGCGAAGTCTCCGCCCCTTTTACACGCATTTTACGATAATGGGCGAAACCCGCGAACTGTCGGGCGCACCCTTTTATCTGCTTTTGGGTATATTAAACGGTGCGCCCGACAGTTCGCGGGTTTCGCCCATTATCGTAAAATGCGTGTAAAAGGGGCGGAGACTTCGACAACTTGTTAACGAGCTTCGCGTGGATGTGTCGAAAGTCGTTAACAACTTGTCAGGTTTTTCCCGAGATTGATCATTTTGTTGTAACTTTAGCTAATAATCACCATTGATCAGCATTTTCCCACATTTCCGATGCATGCTCAAAATGTTTGGTGTTATAGTGTTGGAGTATTGATATAATTGATAACAATTGATAACTCCTCTCCTCCTCCAAAATGTCGTCATCAACACCTCCGGCCAGCCAAAAAAAGAGAGAAAAGTGTTGTATACACACTTGGAAGACACACCCCACCCGCCTCATTTTTCGCATTTTTTCGCTGGAAATTTTTAGAGTTTCTAGAAGAAAATTTGAATTTCTTAGTGAAAAATGATTGAAAAACTAATGAAAAATTTTATATTTAATTTCTGAAAAAAGTTAACAAAAAATAAGACATCAAATATTTCGAAAATTTTTTGAAAATTTTTTGAAATTTTTTTTTCAAAAAAAAAAGAAAATTCAGAAAATTGTATTCAAAAAATTCGAAATTTCACTCTAAAACCACTAAAAACTAGATTTTTCTCTGTCAAATTTTCAAATTTCCGAGTCTCAGCTGGGCCTAGTCTGGATCTTGTCTAGCTTTTCCAACTTCTCTCTATCTTTTTACTTTTCTTTTTTTCTAACTTTTCTAACTTCTCAAATTCTCAAATTTCACTGGTTTTAACTCTTCTGACCAGTTGCACGTTCCTAATTTCACTAACTTTTTTTTTTAAATTTTCGAAAAATCTAGTTTTTTTAAAACTTTCTATTATTGTGGTCCCGCGGCGATTCACCTGATGGGTCTCGCCACGAAAATGGTTTCTAGCTGAAATACGGCTTTTAGACAAGGTTTTGTCACTTTTTCTGATAAAAATGGGTAACAAGGCATGTCCTCCATCATTTCCAACCAAATTGCAGCAGTTTTCACCAATTTTCAGTACAGAAGCATGCATTGTTGGGTATTTTGACGCTTTTTACCAAAAACACCTCATTTTCACTAAAAATCGGTGGAAATTGCTGAAATTTGGCTGGAAATGATTGAAATCATGTCAAAATACCCATTTTCATCAGAAAAAGTCGAAAAACCTTGTCCAGAAGCCATATTTCAGCCAGAAATCATTTTCGTGGCGAGACCCATCAGAAAATTTTTGAAAATGTGTTTCACTAACATTACAACTAACAGTTCTAACCAATGGATTCGACGCGACGTCTTCACAAATTCTTCGAAGACGACGACGACGATGACGCGGAATTTCGTTCGAGTACCTGGAATTTCATCGAAAATTCCAGAAGATCCGAGAGCTTTCTAGCTGGGACACCGAGACCAGAAGCTTTGACTGGAAGAGGATTCTCGAATGGTCTCGAGACGATGACTGCATTTAGGGAACTGCCCAGCACGTATGTTCGGATAGGAAGTGCGCTCTATTGAGAAATTTGCAAATTGTAAATTTTTAACGATTTTTTGAAGACTTCATCAAACGAAACAAATTTATTTTGAAGTCAGGAAAAATTTTATTTTCTTATTTTCTCAATAGAGCGCACTTGCATGAAGCTTCACTAACCCCTGTGTCCTTTCTTGTACCATTTCCTCTTCGTTATCAGTGATAACTTATCCTCTTATCACTTCTGATCTCTGTAGACCACTAAGTGCCTCGAGAACGGCCTCCACGTATCAGTTTCACTACGTGACACGCCGTGTGAGCAGTGGAGGAAGGCATACGACGGTAGAGTTGGAGCACTCGGCCAAGGATATTCCGGACGAGAGACAAAGTCACGTGGTAAGGAATCTTTCGATTTCTGATATTTTGGTCCAAGAACGAGCTCAAACGGAGCATTTTGAGCAGAGTTACAAAAATCGAAATTTCGCCCCTAATGCAAGTGTGCTCCACCGAGAACTGTAACTTTTTAAGCGCGAAGTACCTCTCCAGATGGTGGGAAATGGAAGCGGAAGCACTACCGTATCCGCTTCTTCCGCTTATTCTCGGTACTCGATGGCTGCCGACGTGATTCAGAAGTATTCGACCGGTGGAGTGTCTCCGCAACAGAGATTGTCTTCGTACTCGTTGCACAGTATTGTCGGTGAGCAATTTTAATGGAAAAGTTGATTCTAAAACTGAAAAAAAAAACAGAGAAAAAATTTGAATTAAAAAAATGAAAAGAATTGAATTTGGTAAAGTTTTCGGTGGCGTTTGGTGGGTTTCAAAGGTGGAAGTTTGTCAGGTGTAAAAAAATGGAAAATGATTTTTTTTTAATTTTTAAAAATTATATAAAAACAAAATAAAATGAAACAAACTGGTATAAATAAACGTTAAATCAAAAAAAAAACTGAAATTAAAAATTAAAAAATCAAAGTCAAAACTCAAATTGTCGCCAACCCGGATTATGTCGGGATGTGGGTTCAATTACCAAATTTAGTGGGTTAGCTAATGAAAAAGTGTTCATTTTCTCATTTTTCTCTAAAAGCTGACCTATTTCCCTTCAATTTGGTTTATCGATCGACAATTTTGGTCGATTCTCAACAAAGATACAATTTTTTGAATTTTCTCACTAATAAAAGTCCATCTCCCCCTCTCTTTTTCTGTCCTTTTCTCTCCCCCGCAAACATAAAGTTGATTTTTCTCTCTTTTCGGTTGCCAACAGAAAAGTGTCGGGACAGCTAGTACTCCTGCCGAAAAATAATCCGTTCGGTATACAATTTCCGAGTTTCTGGAAGTTTCCGAGAGACGCAGGGCGCATTTCGACCGGAAGAATACGGTACACATTGAAACTTTCCACCCTCCCCGACGCACTTTTTTGCGTTGCTCATCACTTAAACACCAATTCTTCTTATTTTATGATTTTCTGCCTATTTTTCAAACAATTCTGCAAGACTTTGTGGCCTAAATTTCGCAATTTCGAAATTTCGACCTCCAGCCTCGTCAAGGCTAATCCAATTTTTCCCCTCATTTCATTAGAGCGAATTTGCATAAAAAGTGAACATTTGGCACTTGCCTATCATTATTTTCCATTCCCATCATAATTGGGTACTACTTTTCACTTTCGTAAACGGATTAGACAGCTTGACCTTCTCGCAGCGCGCGGAGAAGGTCTCCCAGTTCCCCCCGTAAATCGCTAACTCTCAATGTTCGCCTTGTTGTTTATATTATCTGTATTTATATATTCGCAGAATACTATTTATTTATAGGAGTAGCCATCTCCCGGGCGGCACACTTCTCACCTCCAAACTGTCAATTTTGTATAGAGAAGGCGTGAAGCCGAGAGATTCGCTATTTTTATGAGAATTTAAGTTTTTTCTGACAAATCTAGCTCTATTTTTTAGAAAACCCTAAAAATCCCTGAGAAAATTGAGTTTTTTCGAGAAATTCCGTGAAGTTTGCAGTTTTGATTACGGTAGAAAATGTTCTGTGCATTACACCGTCACGTCAACTTGCACACTTTTGTCATATGGTTTTTTTTCGGGAAATTTTGGATTTTTTGCTGTTTCTTTCTGTTTTAAACATGTTTTCTGCTGTTTTTCCCAAAATTCTTGCATTTTTCTCGAAGTTTCTGTTTTTTAAATGTCAATTTCTCAAAAATCTTTGATAAAAAACCGAAATACCCAGAAAAATCACTAAAACCTGTGAAAACCGCGCCTCTTTCCATTTTTCTCTCAAAAATCACAAATTCTCATAGTTTTGCCAGGCACTTATGCTCTATCCTTTTCAAAATTTCACAATTCCACTGACTCATCTCTCTCTTCCCATCAATTTCTCTCATTCTGCCACCAAACTGCAAGTGGAGGTCCACTCAAAACCAACAACTGACCCAATTTCACCTCGCTGTTGAATGTTTTTGCACAATTCTGCCAGTTTTTTTACATTTTTCGTTCCAAAATCGCGTTAATTCTCAAAAAACAACAAAAAAAGCTGTGAATCATCAATTTCGTCTCGAGACCCAATGAACAAAAGTGGCATGCGCCTTTAAACTTTCTACCGTAGTCGCCGGTCAAATTTTGTTTTTGATGAGAAATTATTTGATTTTCTTGCAGTTTTCGCGATTTTTCACTCATTTTTCTGCGACCTGAGTTCAATTTGAGCGATTTTTCAGCAGAATTAATCAATTTCAAAGCAAAATTGCCTCAAAAATGACCTAAAATTTAAAAATCCGCCAAAATTTTTGAAAAATGGGGAAAAATGGCAGAAATTCGAATTCTGTCGTTTCGAAACCCATAAAACACCCGGTCATTTGACTCATTGGTGTCGGCCGCACCACTTTTCATCCATCCGCGCAGCAGCACACACCCCGGTGAACCGATCGTGTTCGTTCGCCATCGCTGCTCCTGCGTCTCCGCCCCGGAGAAGCTCTCTCGTCCAGGCGCCCTGTCTCTGTCTGCGTCTCTGCGGCCCGCACGTTCTCTCGACCCACAGCCGTTCTGCGTACCAGCCAGACCGTGGGCTGATGGCCAGGTCACTCTCCCGTGTTTCCCCCCACTTTTCGACCCCCTCTCATTGCGCAATTTGCAACATTTTTGAACTCTTTCCTTGAACATCTCGTACTTTTTAGTGTTACCCTGTGAACCCCTGTGAAACATTTCTTATCATATCGAAATCGCCCCTATGGTCGGCGAGAGGTATCGTAGCCAGCAGCCGTCGGGAGCCAAATCGGACCCGTCGGACACCTTCGAACGAGAAGTTCTCGATCACTATGAGACGAATCGAGAGAAGCATAATGGTAAGGTTTTGGACTCGGTTTTGAAGGATTTTGGACTGAAATGTGGGATTTGTAAGGGAAAAATTGGATTTTTCCTGATTTTTTAGGGAAAAATCTAACGATTTTTGGAATTTCGTTAGAAAAGTTGGACGAAAACTAAGTTTTCAAACTCATCTAAGATTCTATAGGATATTTGGACTAAAAAGTGGGATTTTTGTAGATTTTTAAAGATTTTCCAAAAATTTACAACGTAAAATCTGTTTTTTCGGATATTTTCGACTAGTTTTTGTCCAGAAACGCTCGAATTTTCTATTTCGTAACATGCGCAAAGCCATTTTTTTCAAAAATCGGTAGTCTTCGCGAGATTTTCTGTGATTTCTTGGGATAATCCAGATTTTGCTAGATTTTCGCAAATTGAACGCGATTTCCTTTGCAAAATCCTGAAAAATCTTGTTGTTCTGTCGTTTTTGGGAATTCTAATCAGATTTTCGAACTTTTTAGATTTATCACAGTTTCTGGCCCATCCATCCTTGTCAATCTTGTCAAAGTTGTTCGAATCTTTTCGCCAAGGTTACACACATTTATCTAGATCGGAATATCCGATTACCGGCCAATATGTATGTTTTTTCCTCCGTTGCATATACATTTTCGACAACGTTGATTTCGATCTGCTTGCGGAGTAGTTTTGCTGGTTTTCTTCTCTTTCGGCCCGGGGGTCAAGTTGACAAATATGACAAAACCAACAGAAACGAAACGGTCACCGAAACCTGACCCGTTGAGGAGGGAAACGAGGCCGACGGGGGGCCAGATACGGCTATGTTATAAAATTAGAGAGGGAAATTGGTTTTGGTTTTGTGAAAAGTTCGGAGATTTCAAGGAAAAAACAAGGTTTTTGATAGAAAATGGGAGAAAATAGGTGAATTTTCACCTAATTCTAGAGAAATTTAGGTTTCATTGCCTATTTTATGAATTTCGCAACATTCTGCGTGTTCCCAGCCTCCAATCGCCAATTTACGGCGATTTTCGCACTTTTTGCAAGAAAAGACACGATTTTCGGGCCCCCGAGAGGGTAATCCGCTCATTTCACTCCTCTTCCTCTATAATTATCTCTCCTTCCCCTCCAGATGACCACAATTTGGTCAAAGTTGGAGAATCGGATCTAATGAAGCGGGAAGAGACGTTTTTGATGGGTTTTGAAGGGGAAATCGAGGAAAATGAAGGGAAAACAGGGATTTTTGCCTAAAATCTGTGAAAATCCCTGTTTTTCAGCGGTTTTCGGGTGTTTTTCCAAGTTTTTACTGGAAATTCCTTCGAATTCCTCCATTTTCGTGAGTTTTGCATGCAAAACTGTCAAGTAGATAATCCGTCCGTCCACTTCTTGGCCAATTTCCGTAATCCAAAGTGTCACGGCCGGATTGATATGAAACCAGCCGAACACTTGACTATTAGTGTGTTTTCGGGGCGAAAGAAAAGGAATTATAACCGACAGAGAGAGAAGGTTATTTACGGTCGGCCCGATTCTTCGATTCATGAGTAATCGGACGATTTATCGTCGTGTCTGCGTCTCTCTCGTCTCTCTTTTGGAAAAGTTGCGAAAAGCTGTGAAAATGGACAAATACAATGTTGTGTGTGTGCAAGCTGAGATCTTTTTTGTGTGAATGCTGGTGACAAACACGGACGGAGCAAGCACATTCATGCATTCTTCTTGTGTACTTTCATTCAAACAGGAAGGACGAGAATTTGGACAGGGGAAGGTGTTTGAATTGAGGAGAAGTGGACAGTTGGACGGGGTTTTACAGGGTTGGGGAGGGGTTGGAGAAGGTTCTGAAGCTTTCTGAATGGTTCTGGAAGCAAATGACGTTTTCCAGATGTTTCAAGACCGTTTTGGAAGATTCAGAAGCGTTTTTAGCCATTTTAGAGTGTTCTAGAGCATCCTGGAGTAATATAGAAGGTTCTGGAGCCAATTGGCGCGTTTTGAAGTTTTCTAGGTGTTTCTAGACCTTTTTTTGAAGATTCAGAAGCATTTTCAGCCATTTTGGAGTGTTTTGAGCAATTTTGAAGCGTTTTAGAGAGTAACTGCCTTGTGAATCCATACACTTTTTATTCCACATTTTTAGTAGGTTCTGGAGGTTTATGAAGCCCAAACACGGGGAATTTGTAGTGAAATTTGATCCGAAAACGTGGAGATTTGTGCATTTTTGGGTTGGCTAGGAAGAGTATTGGGTACTTCGGGAACTATATCGAGGGATGTGAAAAAATTGGGAAAATTTGAAAAAAATGAGAAAATTCTACCTAAAATTGGTGAAAATTGAAATTTTTCTGGTGTTTTTAGGTTGAATTTAGTGAAAATTCAAACTTTTTTTTAAAGACGAAAGTTTTTGAAATTTTTTAAATTTTCCATAAAAGTGGTTCAAATTTGGGTTCAAAAAAGTTGATTTCTTTTGAATTTCGCATTCTGAATTCTCACAATTTTTCAGATGAGCGCGACAACATTCAGAAGAAGACGTTCACCAAATGGGTCAATAAACACTTAACCAAGGTGAGCATTTTCTTTGGAAATTTGGGAAAATTCACGAAAAATTGGAAACACAAGGATTTCCAGCCATTTTTTAGTAGTTTCCGTCTTTGGATCCCTATTTTTAACTCGTAGTTTTACCAGTTTCCGCTGATAACAAATGATAAACCATGAACAAACAATTGTTTATCAACTGGTAGTCAAAAGTACACAATCAGTACATGGTTTCCCGAAAAAAAGTTGAAAAAAAGCGTAGGAGACGGATCAGCTGAACTGCAAATGTTTGAGTTTATGCAGGAAAAAAATTTGGAAATTTTTTTTTTTGGAAATTGGGGAAATTTTGAGAATAATGACAGGAAAACAAGAAAAATTGAATTTGAATTTTTAAAATTTTTGAAATGTTGATTTTTATCAATTTTCATTGATTTTCCGTGTTTCAGACGGGTCTCAAAGTCGAGGATCTGTTCAACGATCTTCGCGACGGATATGCACTGATTGCACTGTTGGAGGCGCTCACTGGAGAGAGAATTGTGCGTTTTCTGGGGCACTGATAAGCCATGAGTGATAACAATGCTTCCACTGATTTCAGCAAAAAGAGAATGGCTACACACGATTTCATCGAATTCAGAATGTTCAGTATTGCTTGGATTTTTTGAAAAAGAAGAATGTGAGTGCATTTTTTTGGAATTTGAAAATTGCAAAAAAATAAAAAAAATAATGAATTTTGAAAAAACCGGAAAAATAAAAGAAAATTGAAAAAAACGAGGAAAAATCATTTCGAAAAATTAAAAAAAAAACAAGAAAATTTCAAAAAAAAATTTTTTTCTAATTTTTTCAAAAATAGTAGCGTTTTGGCTGAAATTTCAAAAAATTGCCAATTTTAATTTCACTTTTTCCGAAAATGAAATATTTTTAAAAAAAATTATTTTCGCCTGATTAGGATGCGAAATTCCAGATTTTAATAAATTTTTTCTCACATGTCGGACTGCTTAGGCCGCAACCCGGAAATGACTCGGGACCTGGTTAATTCGAAAGAGAATCATCGACTTCCTATAGTGAACTGGGCTCAGATTTTGCCAAAAAGTCTTTATTTTGGCTCACGGAGCCATCAAAGTCCCAGCTAGCACTAAAATACAGTAGAAATTAGTACTGAACAATGCATTTTTCACGCGGAAAAAATGAGTGCTGGAGACAATGAGCGAAATTAGTACTGACTGGACACTTTGATGGCTCCGTGAGCCAAAATAAGGACTTCTTGGCAAAATCTGAGCCCAGTTCACTATAGGAAGTCAATGATTCTCTTTCGAATGGACTAGGTCCCCAGTCATTTCCGGGTTGCGGCCTAAGCAGTCTGACATGTCAATTCTAATTTTTTAATTTTTTACTCTTCAATTTTTCTCAAAATAAAAAATAATGCATTTTCCAAAAAGAAATTACAGAAAAATCGAAAAATTAAAAAACTGGAAAAAGTTTCACTTTTTCGAATTGTTTTCGATTTTTTTTTGCTAATTTTTTTTAATTTCGGAAAAGTGAAGTATTTTGACCCAAATTCTATTTTCCCAGCAGAAAATCATGTTTTTCTCTCAATTTTTCTCAACCCCTGAATTTATGTATCTCATTTTTCAGATCAAACTCGTCAACATCCGACCCGAAGACATTGTCGAAGGCAACGGAAAACTGACGCTTGGCCTCATCTGGACCATCATTCTCAACTTCCAGGTCTCAGTGATTCGACAACGGCTTCTGGCCGAATCGCAGCACGAGGCGATGACGAGTCGAACCTCCTCACAGGTCCATTTTAGTTCGCCTAACCCCGCTAACCCCCGTTTTCAGCGGTTTTCCAGGGTTACTGTAGGTTTTGCTTTTCGTGGCGAGACCCAGGTAGGTGAGCCCACTCACACACACAAAAATATGCGAAATCCCCTTGAAATGATGCTTTTTCTAAGTTCCCTCCAGATGTTTGAAGTGTGCGCTTCGTTATCACTTTATCACTTTCTATCACTTAACCCTTGAAAACTGATAAGCAAAAAGTGTGTTTATCAGTGATAAGTTGATCTCTGTCCCTGTATCTATCATTTTTTTAAAGTTTTGAATTCAGATGAGAACCACACCCTGTTCTCACGAGTTCAAATTGCGAAATTCCCGGTTTTTTGGGTTTTTTTTTGAATTTCCCAGTTTTTTGCTGGTTTTCAGCCCCTAGTCATCTGAAATTCAGAATTCTGGATTCAGAATCCAGAAGGCGTGAAAAACGGTAATTTCCGCCGTTTCCCCCCCTGCCATTTTTCACCCATTTGATCGCACGTCGAGAGCGGAATTTTTGGGTGTGGCGCCTCTTTCTCTTCTTCTTCGTTTCACGTCTTCTACCTCTTATTGTGGGTTAGAGAAGAAGATGGCAGCAGCAGAAACAGTGTCCAAATGTGGTTTTTAATCACTTGGGTTGGGTTTCTTTCTCCTCTTTTGTCTTCACAAGAGGAGGCATCATTTCCGGACGACGCGCCTTCAGAAGGAACCCTTTTTTTAGTTGAAATGGGTGGATGAGGAGATCAAAGATCTGATTGAGGGGAAGTAATTGATTGGATTTGAATGAATGGGAGGTAGATGGGGTTCCGGAGTGTCTAGATGAAGTTTGGAGGATTCTGGAGCTTCTAGAAAGCTTGGAATTGATTCGGAAACATTCTGAAGTTGTGAGAAGGATTCTGATGCCCCTACAATGGGATGGTAGGGTTCTGAAGTTTGTTGAAGGAATCTGAAGTCGTGGGGAAGATTCTGTGAGATTCTGAAGCGGTTTGATCAGTTCCGATTCCGACGGATTCTGAATCTTCTGGATTCTGGAGCTCGCTGACAATTGAGTTCTGAATCGTTTTTCTGATAGATAGATTCTGATCAACTTTAATCAATTCTGATGTTAATGGATTCAGAATCCCTGAAATTTCCATTCAACCTATTTTGAATGAATTTGTTGAATTTTGACATCAAAACACCCGAAAAGTGTTCCTTTTTCACTTTCACAAAAACATCTGCAATTTAGTCGTTTCCCTTCCCGCCGATCTCCATTTCTCCTGCTGTCTGTATGTCTAATTCCGACACATCTTCATTGCCCCTCCGCAATTCGTTTCGTTCGCCCCCTCACCAGGTCGTCCCCTTCTTCCCCTTTCACTTTGACAGTCCAACAAGCGTAAATGTATTCATTTCGCGGTTGGAATGCGTCGAATTGGCCGGGAATTCACAGTCTCGACACGGCCGGATAATGGAGAGACGATGGGAATTGGAGCATGGAGGTGTTGGAAAGTTTCGGTTGATTTGGGAGGGTTAATTATATGTATTACCGACTATTTTGGATCCGATCAGATTAGAATTGGGAAATCGGAAAATCTGATGAATCAATCAAGTTGACAAGTTGCCCTCTCACGCCTTGGTAGTAGGCGTTTTCCATTGTTGTCTCTCGTTCCTCTTGAAATGATCAGTACACGCCCAAAACGGGGCAAAAACACATAGTGAATGGGTGTGGCTGCTGGGTGTTGTGGGGTTGAGAGAAGAAGTTGATGAATCACGGTTTTGGTGTGTTGAATTTTGATTCTGGAGGTCTTGGGGTCATCTGGAGACGTTCGGAAGGTTCTGGAGATGTTTGGAGATGTTGAGATCAGTGGAAGCTCGGGAGAATCGGATTTTGAAGATTCCGAGGCCTAGAGGTCATCTGGAGACGTCTTGAAGATTCTGGAGCCTTCTGAAGGATCACAAAACTTCAGAATGATTGTGAAGAGATTCTAGAGGTCTTGGGCTCATCTGGAGACGTTCGGAGGATTCTGAAGCTGTTTGGACACAGCGGAATCATCGGAAACTCCGGAGAATTGGATTTTGAAGATTCCGAATCCTTCTGAACGATCACAAGACTTCAGAATGATTGTGAAGAGATTCTAAAGGAGCTGGTTTCTGATTTGGAGCATCTGGAGCTGAAGTCAAGAATCCCTCCTCCCAACTATGCTTTTCCTCATTCCCAACCCCACAACATTCTCAAAGAATCCCCCTCCCGACCGAAGATGATGAAGCCAAAGTGCAAATAAACCCGATGCCCCACGATGCACCGCTTGAGAAAGAGGAAAAATTTGAAACAAAAACTCGAGAAGATCGTAAAACTGAACGGGAAAGTGTGAAAAACGGGAAGACCCCGTTGAAATGATCGATTTTATGATTTGGCGATATGCATAAAATAAACGGTGAAGCAAACACGGACGGGCGGTACACACACGCACACACACACGTAAAAGCAGTGTATTTCATATACCCATATTTACTGCTCCAGACCCCTATCTATTCGACCTTTTTCCCCGGTGAAAAACCCTGATCTCTCTTCGAAAAATGAGCCAATGTTCGGACGATTCGGTGATTCTGTGGCTGGTGTGTTTGGCTCGCGAGTGGGCCTGTTTCGCGTTTGGCATCAGTTGTCGGTCGGACGAAATAGCACTGTTTGGCGGAGACACGACTTATTACCGGCGGGAAGAAGGAGGCCGCGACCCCACCTACACGGCCACGCCCCCCGGGGGACTGTCTTCTGCCTCGTCGACTTCTTCTTCTTCTTCTTCTTTCCCCCCACCACCACCACACCAACAACAACAAGAACTACTACTACTATCAGCTACTGATACTGCTACTGATTATTCAGTTCATCACGCCTGTGCCCACTGTGACTTGTACGTGTGGCATGCGACAGCGTGTCTAGCCACTGCAGCACTCCTACTCTTCGGTATCGCCACAACGCTAACCATGCTTAAAGTGGTCCGAAGTTACTCGAAAAAAGCGGAACGCAAGTCCGAGAGCTCCCGAGCTGCCTCGCAGGCTTCGGCGTCTCAAGGTCAGATTCAAGGCGGCCAGGGAAGTCAGTACTATGAGGAATACCATCGTGGAGGAGCCGGAGCCAACGGACACGTCGGCAACGGATTCCATCACTCCTCGCAGCAAGGCAATGGTCAACTGATGCATCAAGCTGATAACCGTCACTTGGCTCACGCTTATCAGGCTCATGCTGGCGGCGGATTCTCGGAGAGCTCGTCCTACGAGACTCGTGAGCACTTTGAGCGCAAAGTCCAGCGGGTTAAGAAGACCCGTGGGGAACGGGAAAGATCCCGATCGATGAGGAGAGATGAGGTAAGCATTTTATTATTATTCCTCTCCGCAATTTGACCTCTTCTTCGTTATCTGATGGGGGAGAGAAGGACTAATGAATTCATCAGAGAGTTATATACATCACGGAGTTATAACCTTGTTGGATTCTATAGAATTTGGATTGGATGGTTTTTATGGGATATAATAATATGAATCGTCGTTCTAATTCGATACGCTAGACTTTTTTTGGAAACTTTGAAACGAACATTGAGAACAACTGGTTTTCGTAGTTTTGTCCTCGTAATTCCACTAATTTCCTAATTTCGCCTCGTTTTCCAAAGTTATCAAGTTATCAGTTGTGTTGATTGATGATAATTTGATGGGCAGTGACAAAGAACTTAGTTCTCGTTTAGTTTTTCACCTTGGAGAAAAGAGAGAGAATGTCTCTTTCTTTGTAAGCAAAAAGAGAAGAAGATGGGCGGAATGCATCATTTTTGTTGTTTTCTTCTAGAGAAACCACACCCAAATAGACGGACGGATGGCCATGATATGGCAAAAGTAGAGATGGGGAATTGATGGGGGAAATAGGAAATGAATTTGGAATTCGGACAGGAGAGATGAGATTGTTGTTGAATTGATGGAAAAGGATGACGGATTTGATTTTTTAGTTGTTTTGTTGGAGAGGAAACGCCCGAAAATTGGGATTCGGGGATTCTGAAGGGGTTTAGAAGGATTCTGAAGTTTTTGGGGATTCTGAAGAATTGTGAAGGGATTCTGGAAGATTCTGGAGTTCCTAAGGATTCTGAAGGTTCTGGAGATTTCTGGAGTCTAGATTTTGGAATGTCCAAATCTTATGAATAGCTCTCCAGAAATCTGATAGTCTGAATTCTGAAATTTTGAGAATTCAAATTTAGAATTGGATGATCCAGTTTTGAGCCTTCTGGAAGTGATCTGAACGATTTGAACTTTTTGGAGATCCCAAACTTTTGTAAGCTTTTTCAAAATCTGATCTTGGAGATTCAGAAGTTTATGAGCTTCTGATTACAAATTCTAAGATTTCTGAAGATCACGGTTTCAGATTCCGAATTGGAAACTGCAGATTCTGATTCTTTGAAACTTTATTTTCAAGTTTTCAAAATTATCTAGCAGATCCGCCAGTTTTACAATTTCCGAAGATCAGAAACTTTTACATTTAGATTCAGAAACTCAACCTAGAGATTCTGAAGGTTGCAAACTTCCCTTTTCTGAATTCCGAATCTAATTCTCGAAGCCTCTCCATTTTCCACGCTTCCCTAGGCAAATCCGTTCAAACCTTTCCGAACGCACTTTTCACTTTCCACTTTTTGACCGTTCCTCTCGTGAGATTCTCGTTCCTCTGCCGTTCTCCTCTTCGTTTTTTCGTCCATCCTCTCCAATGGTGACTTCGCGTGTGTGTGTGTCAAATTTCGTCTCGTTATTCCTCTTCTCCGAACCAGTTCCATTTGTTGGGCGGTAAACGACACAAAGAGAGACGGAGACGAAACGAAGAGGAATGCTTCCTTTTGTATGCACAGCAGATACATGTGCGGCAGAAAAGACTGCTTTGACACAATTGTGAATCACCTGAAACCTGGATACACACACATGTACACAGAGGCCTTTTCTCGCAAAAGAGCACAGAATTCACACGGAAATTGCGGAAATTGAGCGTTTTTTCACGCAAAAACGCGGAAAATGACTGTTTATTTGCCCAAGACACCTCCAAATATGACTCAGTTTTGTGAAAATGACAAAATGTTTTGTGTGTGTGGGCTTACCCTCGAAAGTTACCAAAACAATACACTAACCCTTGAAAAACGCTGGAAAATAGAATTTTTTGGGGATTTTTGTGGAAATTTGATGTTTTCAGGTCTCCGAAGCGTTACATGGAAGCGATGCGACATCGGCGCGCGACGCACTGCTTCAATGGGCGCGAAAGGTGAGATTTTGGTGGATTCTGGAGCTTCTGGGGTCTTCTGAAGCTCCGGGCGACTTCTGGAGTCTCTACGAAGATTCTGGAGCTTCTAACGACTTCTGGAGCTTTTAGAGCGTTTCTGGAGCTTCCGGAGCCTTCTGGAGTCTTCTGGAGGTCTCTAGAAGCTTCTGGACCTTCTGGAGCCTTCTGGAGGTCTTCTGGAGGTCTTCTGAAGCTCCAGGTGAGTTCTGAAGCTTCTAGAAAGATTCTGGAAGTTCTGGAGGCCCCTGACGCTTCACAAGGCTTCTGATTGCTCCAAATTGCTTTTGGAGCATCTTGGATCTTTATCACTGACCCCTTATCACTTCTTATCATCTTATCTCTTTGCAGGTGACCACAGGCTATCCTCGTGTCAGCGTGAACAACTTCTCGAGCTCGTGGCGTGACGGACTCGCGTTCAACGCCATCCTCCATCGATACAGACCGAATATTATCGATTGGAACAAGGTGCGCCCCTTTATCAGTTTATCAAATTATCATAATCACTTTATCACTAAGCGCACTAGTTTCTTCTCCGCTGGTTTTTTCAGCTTTAGGCGTTATCAGTGTGGCCCCCGTACTGATTTGATGAAAACCAGAAAGGTGGCATTTTTAGGCGGCGCTCTGCAGCAGAAAACCGTAATAGTTGTTGTTGATGCCTTGCGAAGGAGAAGAAGACGTAGAGGAAGATTTGTTGGTGATATAAACATGAATGATAAAGTGATTAGCGGCGGCGGCAGAGAGATAGCACGGCATCTAGGCGAGACGCAGACATTGGCCCCCCTCTCGCCTCCCAAGTGGTTGTTTCCTGTTGGGAGGGCCGTAATGAGACAGGTCGCACGCGACCCGACCTGTATAGGAATCATACTGCAGCAGCAGAAGAGAGGCCATGATGATGTTTGTTGGGGACGGACGAAACGGATGGGTGCGGCTGAGGAATCGAGAAATGCGAGAGGGAGAGAGAGAGAAGTGGAATTATGACATGTACTTGACGGACGGCGAGAAGTGGGATCAATGATTTAGGAATTTTGAGCCCGGGGAGCTGGTTTTTGAGGGTTTTTATGTGCGGAATTTGAATTCGAGCCGAATTTTGCGTCAGGGGGTTGCTAGGGATTCTGGAGATTCTGAATCCGGAAGCTTTAGAGATTCTGAAAGGTCAAGGTTTCTCATGGAGCTCTAGGATTTCGAAAACATGAAATTTAGAGCTTTGAGAGCCAGTTTTGCAAGATTTTATGTGTGGAATTGCGATTTTAGGCGATATTAGCGTAAAATGGTTATTCTGGGGTGCAGGAATCTGAAGTTTTGGAGTCAAGCGCTTTTCTGAGCATGTCTTGCATTCTGAGAAAATTAAATTCTGATTCTTTGGAGGTATAGGCGCTTTGCTGAAGCTCTAAAGATTCTTGTTTCTGAAGACGTTATGAGTACTGAATCCCTGAAGCCCCTGAACTTCTGATTACTCTAGAACTTTCCTGGATTCTGCTTCTAACCACCCCTCCATTTTTGCAGATCAGCGACGAATCTGTCTCGAACCGCGAACGTCTCGACAACGCGTTCGCCGCCGCCGAGAGAGAATTCGGCGTGTCACGTCTTCTCGATGCCGAGGACGTCGACACGAACAACCCCGACGAGAAGTCCATCATCACCTACGTCTCGTCGCTCTACAATGCTCTGCCGCATTTGCCAGAGCTCAACAGAGTAAGTTCCTTCTCCTTGATGTCTCTGTATTTTCTATGTGATAACCCTTGTCCAATTGTCTCTTTTCGTGTCGTCTACCTAATCCATTTTCTAGCTTCAAAAAGTCCAAGAAGAGTACATCGAGGAAGCGTATGAATGGCGGGAATGGGTCGAGAGGGCCATTTTGCTTGTCGATGATCGGCATATGACTGGATCAGCCGCTGAGCTCGCCTATGAGCTCCAGCGCTTCAGAGATGATGACCTTCCACCGAGAGATGAGCAGAAACGACGGCTCTGCCTTGTCTATGATCATCTGGAGAAGACTCTCCGAGCCACGGAACTCTTTGCCATTCCCCATGAAATATGTGCTCCGGAGCTGCAGAAGGCTTGGAATCAGCTTATCGATTCGATCGAGCGACGGTTCGATGTGCTGGAGAGGCATCGGGTTCAGGAGGTGATACATGTAAACTAACACGTTGTCTCGTAATCTCTAACACATTTTGCATGATTATCAGCCCTTATCAGCCAAAAAATATCAGTGTTATCAGTCCCTTACCAATTCCTTCCAGGCCAACGCCACCGACATCCTGAGCCGTCTCGACCGTGGCATCGGCATTGTCAACGAGAAGCTTGACCTGATTCTGAAGCGCATCGAGGAAGTCGAGGCCCGTGTCGACACTTCCCCACCAGCTGCCGTCGAGCGAACCGTCAGCGAGATCGTCGAGGATCTCAACGCTCTCGAGAGCCCCATCGCCGGATTCTTCGATGATGTCGAGGAGCTCAAGCGCAACCAACACCCGGAGGCCAACGACTACTACAAACGCGTCTACGGCCTTCACCAACGCCGCACCGCCTATCTCGACCGGCTCACCAATCAGATCCTTGTCCGTCTCGGCGTCCGCACCGATTCGCTCCACAAGGAGAATCAGCAGCGACTCGAGAACATCCGTCAAACTTCGTTCAGCAGAGTCGAGGAGTGCATCGAATGGGTGCGTGTCCGAATGGAGAAACTGACGACTATGGAGTTCCTGGAGGACCTCGAGACTCTGGAGCACATGTTCGAGCAGCACAAACTCGACAATCGTGACATCCAAGACTTCCGTCAGAACGTCGACGAGTGCATCGCCCGTCAAGCAGAAGTCTCCGCCGAGGACACCTACGAGTACTGCGAACTGCTTCGAGTTCTCGAATCCGAGTATCAGCAACTGAGAGATCTGTCGGCTGGTCGGATGCTCGACCTCGATTCCCTGATCGCCTTTGTCCGTGCCGCCCAACTCGAACTCATCTGGGTCTCGGAACGTGAACAGATCGAGGTGACTCGTAACTGGAGTGACATCAAGCAGCTCGACCTGCCGATGCTCACCAACTACTACAAACAACTTCTTCACGAGATGGAGCTCCGCGAGAAGCAGTACAACGACGTGCACAATCAGGGAGCCGCCCTTCTCAACCAAGGTCACCCCGCCATTCATGTCATTGAAGCCTACCTTCGCACAATGCAAAACCAGTGGGATTGGCTGCTGGCGTTGAGCAAGTGCCTCGAAGAGCACCTTCGTGACGCCCTCAACCTCAAGGCTTTCATGGAAGAGGCTTCTGATGCGGAGGCATGGATCGAAGAACAGGCCGCCCGTCTCGAGAACAACTACAATCGCACCGACTTCTCGCTAGAGGAGGGAGAACGATTCTTGAGAGAACTCGACGAGATCAAGGACATTCTGAACAAGTACCACCAGGTTCTGATGGCTCTGACCGAGAGATGCGCTTCGATCTCGCCGCTCTGGCAGCGTGGAGAACGCATTCCGCATCCGATCAACGTGACGGCTCTCTGTGATTACGCTGATAAGAACATCACTATCAAGGCCGGCGACGATGTCGTTCTGCTGGACAACTCTGACCTGATCAAGTGGACCGTCCGTGATCTTTCGGGAATCGAAGGACAAGTTCCATCCGTTGTGTTCCGTATCCCACCACCAGACGCCCGTCTCACCGCCTTCCTCAACCGACTTCTTCAACAATTCGAGAAGCTCAAAAAGCTGTGGGACAAGAAGCATCGCATGGTCCGATTCAACATGGTCCTCAACACGATGAGAACTATTCAGTGAGTTTATCACTTATCAGTTATCACTAATCATATCAATTTTCAGAGGATGGGACCTGGACACCTTCAACTCTATCGATCCTGATCAGCGTGATGCTATCATGAAGGCTCTGAACGATGATGCCAACAAATTGCTCTCGGAGCTCGATCCCAATGATCCACTGGCTCTCCGTCTTCGTGAAGAGCTCCGAAAGACCAACGAGCACTTCTGGAACCTGCTCAACTCTTCGCAGAAGCCACCAGAGCCAGACTGGGCATCGCAGTACGATCAGAAGATGTCAGAGTTGCTCAGAAAGCTCGAGGAGGCGTGGCGCCGTCTGAATGACGCCGTCGGCAAGCCCGTCTCGAGATCTCCGGAAGAGCTGGAACGGGTGATCCACGAGCACAAGCGGTTCGAAGACGCCCTTCAGGCCCTCGATGGAGACGTCGCCAACGTCAAGGAGCTGTTCCGTCAGCTGCCCAACCCGACGCCGACTCAACGCGTCAATCACGATCGTCTCAACGGACTTTGGGATGATTTGTGGGATTTGTCGAGGATGTACGTCGAGCGAATCAAGGTAAGGTTACTGTAGCTCTTCAGAATCTGATTTTATCGATTTTCCAGGTCTTGGAGTCGGTTTTGAATGGCATGGTCGAAGTCTCGGACATCGTGAAGCAGCACGAGATAACGTTGAACTCATTCGACGATCTGCCGGCTGCGCTCGACAAACTGCGAGGACACCACTCGCAACTGCTCGAGATCAACATGGTCCTGAAGGTATGTGGATTCTGGAGACGGGGGATTCAGAAGACATTGGACTCTTTCAGCAACAACAAACCATCATTGATCAGCTCAACAAGAACGTCGCTCTTCTCCGCCAACACGTCGCCCGCACTCGTATCAACGAGGGACAGTGAGTGTTTCTTATCAGTGCCTTATCACCCTTATCTTATTCTTTTTTTTCCAGCCACCCCGACGTTGATGCCATTGAAGACGAAGTCCAGAAGCTCAATGTCCGCTGGGAGAACGTCAACGCCCAGATCGCCGACCGTCTCCAAGCCGCCGAAAGAGCCCTGCAGATCCAGATGGTCTACAGAAGCGAGTACGAGACGGAGATGTCGTGGCTCGACAGCGTCGAGGAGACCATCAACCGCCTCCGCAAACCCGAAGAGCTCCGTCCCGAGCAGTATCAACAACAGCTCGACTTGCTCGTCGGCGAGTACTCGCACCTTCAAGAACACACTCAAGCCATCGAGAATGTGAACAAGGAAGGTGGTCGGTTCATCCACGAGGCCAAGATCTTTGATGCGAAGCTCGGACAGTACTCGGATACCATCGTCGGAATCCACGGACCCGAAGTTCGTCAGGCGTTCCGAAGAACTAAGCCGCAGCCGAAGAACGGAGCTCAGATCGTCACCGAAGAGCTCGAACTTCTGAACCGTCGGTTCGCCCAGCTCAGCTCTCTGATCCTTGAACGTCGCAACACGATGCAGGTGCTCATCCAGAACTGGAAACGTCAGAAACAGGTTAGTTCCCGTTATCAGTCCTTATCACCTCATCTGGGAAGTCCTTGTAGGAGCTGGTTAGCACATTGCTTTGGGTACATAGTTAGTCGGTTATGGGTAGGATAATTGTCCTCTTATCACTTTAGAATCTCTTATCATTTCATTCTTATCAATTCAATTCCTTATCATTTTAGTAGTTAGTTAGCTTTTCCTAAACAAAAACCATCAAGCAAATCGAATTCAACTCATTTATCACTCCCCCGAGCACCCTTATCAACAATAACTCCCTCGGTTTTATCAATGCTCCGCCCTCTCTTATCAGTTTATCAATGAATAACAGCAGGCCCCGCCCCCTGATTCCGTTACAGCTTTTTCAGCAAATTTTCAGTTTTCACTATGTTTTCACACACACAAAATCACAGCTTATCACGGCCTAATTGCTGAACAATGTGTGTTATCAATGATAACTTATCACTTATCACTATCACCAAAAAAGAGTCCAAAAGTCTCAAAATTGAGAATCAGTGTGTTCCAGAAAAAAATCGGTGAAAATTAAAACAAAAAAAGTGTATATAACCAAAAAATAACTGTTCCAATCCAATCCAATTCCGAATCAATCGATAAGGAGTACGGTAAGCCGAAGCCACGCCCCCAATTCTAAACCGCGTTTCAGAGTGTGTTTTCGTGTGTTTTAACTCTTTTCAGGTCAAATAATAATCAATCGATATCTTCCAGTTTTCCTGTTTCTCATCCCCATTAAGCCCCGCCCCCTTTCCCTAATTTCCAATCTGTGCTTGTTTTTTCTCATATATCTTTTCTGCCATAATTCTTGAATGTTTTCAGTTTCTTTCTCAAACATTTCCGTTTCCCTTAGTTTTTGTGTGCTTTATCACCAGTTAACACAATGCTTTTTCGCTTGTGTGCGTGACCCCTTGGCAAGTGTGCTCCATTGAGAATTTCCGTCGCATTGGAGCGCACTTGCTGACAAGGGTGAATGTGTCTGTGTCTCTCTTTTCCGCCACTAATTGAATGTGTGAATTCGATTTCTTCTTGACTTGAATCTCAAAAATCTGAAAAAGGTTCTAGTAGCTTCTGTAGTTTGTAGTTTGTAGTTTCTCTCTCTTTCTCTATTTCTCTCTCTTACCATCTGTGTGTAGTGTGCACCCAACCAAGAGCACTTTTGGTGTGAAGTGTGAGCCCATCTCAACTCGCTTCTTAGTTGTTTTCTGTGTCTTCTCTGAATCCCACCACAAAACCTCGGTTCGCACAGGAAGAGGAAGACCGCCGTCGAGCCGAAGAGGAGGAGAAGCGTCGCGCGTTCGAAGCGGCCCGTCTGAAGGCGCTCGAAGACGCGGAACGGCTCCGCAGAGAGCGTGAAGACGCCGAGGCTCGCCGACGAGCCAAAGACGACGCCGACAGAGCCCGACGACTCGCCGAGGAGGCGGATCGGGCGCGGCGTGATGCGGAAGACGCGGAACGTCGCAGACGCGAAGAGGAGGAGCGGCGGAGACGTGAAGCCGAGGAGCGGAAGCGGCGGGAAGATGAGGAGAGGAGAAGGCGTGAAGAAGAGGAGCGGAGACGACGGGAAGAGGAGGAGGCCCGCAGAAAGGTAGGCTTTCAGATCTGGTTTGCCCTTTCTTTTTTTGATTTTAATGAGTGCAGTGGTTTTTTTCAAACACTAACCCCAAAACTCTTTCTTCTTCTAATCAGTAAAACTCTTATCTTATCTGGGTATCCTTTAGGTGGTGTTTGGATTTCTTTAGATTTTCAAATTTTTAGACTTTGCATGTTACATAGGAAGTTTCCCCAGGGATTCACTACTCCCCTAATCGTTTACTTTCAGAAACCCGACATCGACCTCAAGATCCAGAAGCCCACCATCAACCTCGAGCCGATCGTCACTGGCCATGGAGACGAATGGGAGATTGTCGACCCGATCGGAGATCGTGCCAAGATCTCGGAAGTCGAAGACGAGATGCAGACCTTCGCCGAGGAGACCATCACGAACACCCAATTCTACGAGATGGAGGGTAACCTGAACAAAAAGACCGGAGAGGTGCTCACGTTCTTCGAAGCCATCCGCCAGGGCAACCTCACCGCTGCCGGAGAGTTCTTCGATGTCCCATCCGCGTCGATCATGTCGCTCGAGGAGGCCGCAAAGTTCGGATTGGTCGAGAAGGATCTGCCGACGGTGCTGAACACTCGCTGGGGAATCCACCACCCGGAGACTGGAGCACCGATTACTCTCGCAGAGGCCATCCAGATCGGATTGTACGACAGCAATGTCCGCCAGTTCCGTGACATTCACACTGGAGAGATCCTCTCGCAAAGTGAGCTCATGTCGAAGAAGATTGCCAATCTGGAGACTGTCATGAAGCTTATCAAGGAGAAGATCATGAAATTGCCGCCTACATCTCTTGCCAGCGCCCTGGAAAAGCAGATGTTGAACCCGGTGACTGGAGTCTTCAAGGGACGCCATACCGATATGGAACTCCAACTGTGGGCCGCCATCTACCACGGATACCTGTCCATCGAGAATCCGGAACACGTGGCAACCATCGGAATCTCGCTTACCGACACCATCGAAAACGGATTCATCAATGCCAACAACGCCGAATTCGTCGACCGCAACTCGCAGGACAAGTTCAACTTCCGTGAAGGAGTCTCGAAGAAGAGCAAATTGGTCAACAATGATGTCGTCGAGGCTGTAAACACTGATGATGGCAAGAGAATCAACCTGGGAACCGCTCTGATCCGCAACGTTATCAGTGTCAAGGACGGAAAGTTCACTGATCTGAGGACCCGTCGCAGTATGTCGTTGAAGGAGGCTCATCAAGATGACCTCATCGGAAAGGCGCTGACTCTCGAAGAGGCCGCCCGGAAGGGACTCGTCGATTCTACTGGCCACTTTGTCGATCGGGGAATCAAGGGACAACGCTACACACTTCTGGAGGCTATCGTAGCTGGTCTTCTGGACGCTGAAGTTCGTCATATCGTGGATCCGAACGAGAACGACGTGATCTCGATTGCCGAGGCTCTCGAGAGAGGCCTGCTGCAGCCGGACGGAAAGATTGTGCTCGAGAAGCAGGAGAAGGAGTTCACAGTGCCGGAAGCCGTCCACGAGGGACTCCTCACCCGACGCGTCCGTCACACCATCTTCAACATTCGCGGCATCTACAACACGGAATCTGGCCAGCAGCTCAGTTTCAACGACGCCGTCGAAGCCGGAGTCATCGTGCCGAATGCCGAGAGAGTCGTTGATCTGCAGACCCAGGAGAGCTTCCTGATCAGCGATGATCGTGCGAAGAACCTGATTGAAGTGGCCCTGCACGAGTTCCTGACGACGCCGGTTGGAATCAAGGACGAGTCTGGAAGATTCGAGTTGAACTTGGTCCGAGCTGTCTCCAAGGGAATCATTGATCCGATCAAGGGAGTGTTCTTCAACAAGAAGACCAAACAGGAGCTGTCCGTCAAGGAAGCCTATGAGAATGGACTCGTCAATCTCCGTGGAGCCCTTCGTGTCTACGGTCTGCTCAATGTCCCACCAGCACTCATCACTCCATCCAAGAAGATCGACCGCAAGAAGCGCATCTCTCGTCCAGGACAAGGAGGACTCGAGCTCGCCGAGAACCAGGTCAAGGTCACGATTGCCGAGGCCATGAAGCAGGGACTCATCGACTCGAGAACTCAGCGATTCCGTCAGGGCAACATCAACGTCTCGTTGGACGAGGCTCTCAGCCAGGGACTCATCGATCCGGCCAGCGAATGGATCGTTCCTGATCGTTCGAAGGGCGTCGGACCGACCATCGAGGAGAAGACGACAGAGACGATGACGGAGACTGGACAGCAGTTGGCTCCGAAGTACTACCCGGACAAGAACATCGAGGAGTCCGTCACCACTGTCAAGAGAGTCCGAACCACCGAAACGACTGCTCTCGGAGGCCCCGGAGGTGTCTCTGTCTACAGATCCATCACTGGAGGCAAGGGAGCCATCGAGGTGCCATCCACCGGATACCACATCTACGAGGCTGAACGAAAGGGGCTGATCGATCTGACCAATGGAAAGATCTCGGCCCCCAATGTCGAGAGAGTGTTGAGCTTCGCCGAGGGAATCGAGCTTGGCATCATTGACGCCAACACCATCCAAGTTCAACATCAGGGACGTTCCATTGGTGTCAATGAGGCTCTGGAGAAGAAGATCGTCGAGTCGGATGGATCTATCAATGGTCGAAACATCGAGAAGGCCATTGAAGCCAAGCTGATCATTGTGGATGCCGAACCACTGGTCCCTTACAACAACCAGTCGAAGAACATCATCCAGATCCCGCCAGGAAACGGACCGATCATCAGCTTCCGACAAGTCGGACAGCCAGTCGTCGAGGAATCCGCTCAATCCTGGGAGTTTGACAGCCATCAGGGACTTCTCGTTGACAACCTGACTGGAGAGAAGCTCACCCTCGAGAGAGCCCTTGCCACTGGAAAACTTGCCGCCGAGGACATTTCTGTCAGAGATGGACTCACCGGACGCGAGATGTCGTTCGAGGAAGCCGAGAAGTGGGGAATCATCGACTCGAAGAACCGCTACTTTGTCGACAAGGCGCAGAACAAGCGAATGTCGTACACGGAAGCCGCCCAGCAGCACTTCATGTACCCGACCGGAGGAGTTCCCGAGAACGCATCGGACGCTGTTCACACCACTGTCAAGGTGCAGACCCGCACTCAAGTCGCCAAGAAGGAGGCCCTTTCGAGTGGCCTTCCACTCTCCGATGACACCCTCGGAAAGGCTTTGGCTCTGGGATGGTACGATGGATCCGCTGGAACTTTCACTCATCCGGACACCCAGAAGAAGCTGACCCTCAAGGAGGCCATCATCAAGGGACTCTTCAACCCGTACGACACTACCATTGTCGACAAGAGATCTGGAAAGGAGCTGTCCCTTCTTGAAGCCATTCATGAGGGAATCGTCGATGACACTGCTGGAACTGTGAAGAACACGCAGACCGGAGAGGTGCACAATCTTCTGGAGGCTGGAAACTTGGGACTTGTCAAGGGAAAGAACTTTGGAGACACCCTGGACTCGAGCCTGCTCTCTGGACGTCTGGATCTTGGCACTGGACACTACACCCGACCATCTGGAGGTAGCATGCCGATCCATGAGGCCATCAGAAGCAACTACGTCGATCAGAGCTCCGTCTCGGTCCGTGATCCATCCACCGGACACCAGTACTCCTACCAGGAAGCCGTCAACCGCCGCATCGTCGACCCAGATCGGGGACTCATCCACGGAGGATCCGACTCGACGAGCTTCTCGCAAGCACTCACCACCGGACACCTCGTTTCTTCGGGATCCGGAGGCCGACCGACTTCGGGAAACCAACAGCGTCTCGTCGAACAACGCCTTCAGCTGACCCCTTTTGCCCCATCGAACGGAGGAGGCAGAAGCCGTGACGGAAGACATGAACTCGTCGATCTTGGAGGCGGACAGCAGGTTCAAGTGAAAGTTGTTCGTGGAGAAGGAGGCATCGAGAAGGGAGAGTACACCGATCCAAAGTCTGGAATGAAGTTTACGATCCAGATGCACGGAGACCCCGTCGTCACCGAGACCAAGACCAGTGTCAAATCGACCTCCCAAGTCCACTCTGTCGAGCTGGAG
Organism: Caenorhabditis becei; assembly: GCA_900536315.3. Classification (NCBI taxonomy): domain Eukaryota; kingdom Metazoa; phylum Nematoda; class Chromadorea; order Rhabditida; family Rhabditidae; genus Caenorhabditis; species Caenorhabditis becei. The sequence continues at coordinate 281,795 of LR538563.1, forward strand.
CCGCATGCCGAGTTCGTCGGAATCGATCGTGTCCGTGACAAGCGCAACAACCGTGTCATGTCTCTGGAGGAGGCCCGTCGTCTCGGTATCGCCAAGGTTGACAAGAAGGGCAAGCAGATGACCCGCACCTACCAGGTCTTCCGCTCCAACATCCAGAACGCCGTCAACAACGGAGTCAAGGACATCCACGACGAGAAGTTGAGTCTGGAGGACGCTATCCGAGCCGGAATCGTCGACATCCGCAATCTGACCTACAGCCATCCAAAGGACGGATCCATCGACCTGACCCAAGCTGCCAACCGTGGACTCATCGATGTGACCCTTTCGGAAGTCCTTCCCAAGGGAATCATCCATCCGGGAACCGGAGAACGCATTGATATCAAGAGAGGAATCGAGCTCCGGATCATTGATGCCAGAACCGGAGAGGTCAGAGATCCACGCAACAACGAGAGGATCACGTGGCTCGACATTCTGAAGCCAGTCTACCAGGCCATCGCTTCTGAAGGAGTCTTCGACCCGACCAAAGGACACCATGTTCCAGTGACTTCTGCTCTGAACGACGGATTGATCAATGCTGGAACTGGAAACTACAAGAATACCATCACTGGAGAGGATGTTCCACTGACGGAAGCTGTCGATCGAGGACTCATCGACCGATCCACCTACGAGACCATCACCAAGCCGTTCTTCACTGATTACCGATCCAACAAGAAGCTGAACTTGGTTGAAGCCGTCCGTGAGAGACTCATCGACCCGAAGAACCGAACGATCCAACTCTCGAGACAGAGCATTGTCCCGATCGCCAAGGCAGTCCAGGACGGAAGAATTCCATTGGAAATCGGAGAGAAGCTGCGAAGAGTCGACAAGCTCAACTTTGCCGAAGCACTCGGCAAGGGACTCATCGACTCGAAGCAGAACATCTTCACCGATCCAGACACTGGCCGACAGATCAGCATCGCCCAGGCCATCCAGGAGGGTTTCATCGACACTGGAAGTGTGCAGGGAATCGAGGGAAACGACGAGAGCAACCTTTTCAATGTGCTGAACTCGTCGGATTTCGATGAGAACTCTGGCCGAATCTACGACAAGAAGTCTTCGCTTCACCTCACCTTCGCCGATGCCGTCCACCGTGGTGTCATTGATGGAGACTCGCTTCTTCATCTTCAGGCTTCTGGAGACCTTGTCACTCTTCGTGACGCTCTTCATCAGAACAAGATCGATTCCAATGGCCGATTCCTCGACGGAGGAAATCGTCTGAAGCTGAGCGACGCTGTCAATTCTGGCCGTCTCACCGTCATCGCCTCCCCATCAGAAGCCGTTCAGGCAGTCACCGAAGGAGTCAAGAGACGCGACGCCGAGGGCTACAAGTTCAAGATCACCGAGTACGAAGACGCCGAGAAACAGCGACAGAGCGTTCCAAAGTTCCGTGAATCAGTCACCGTCACCAAGCTCACCCCGCAGTACAACGAGCCGGGACTATCCGTCAGAATGCGCCAAAGCACCACTTCCATCGGAGACCGTGCCAGCCGATTCATCGAGGATCCATCTCAACTCGCCGAGATCCAACAGGACTTCCTCTCCTCCCTCGAAGCCGCCCAATTCGACACTGACGCCCGTGTCATTGAGAATCCACAGACTGGAAACCGAGTTTCTGTTCGTGAAGCCGCCGAAACCGGACTTCTCGACGTTCAAACCGGAGAGATCGTGCATCCAGAGACTGGCCGACGCTACTCGATCCCACGGGCCGTCCACATGAAGCTTGTCGGTGGAGACGCTGCCAAGAGGCTCATGGAGCAGTTGAACGTGCCGGTCGAAGAGGTCGGCTACGCCACGCAGACCATCACCACCTCGACGCACTCGTCGCATTCGCCAGTCTTCGCCACCGCCTCCGTGTCCCAACAGCCGGCCGCTGGAACAACTCGCGAATACTCGCGAACTATCAACTGGCACGGACAGCCTTCCGAGTTGAGAAACTCGAAGACGGATCCGCTGGCGCCGTACACGACGGTCTCGTCGAATGTCGCAGAGCCGACTGACGATGCTCCAGCGTGGGCGAGACGTCAGTAAGATCCTTATCATCCTTATCACCCCTTCCTTATCAAAACCAAATTATCATTACCTCTTATCACTGCCAATTTTGCATAATGCCGCCCCAATTCGATACCTCCCAGTGCCAAGCCCGCTTCTTCTTCTTTTTCTTTTACTTTTTCAGTTTTTCTCTCATCTAGTGCTCATTGCGATCTGATCAAATCCCTGGCTTTTCTCCTTTTTTCTCAAATCTCTTATCACTTATCAGTTGATTTGAAATTTCCATCGCGCGCCCCATTCCATCTTGTTGGACGTTTCTTATCAGTTGATCAGCTGATCAGTTTTCTGGAAATTTCGTGAAATCCCAGACTTATCAGTATCGCGTCTTCAAACTGCCTTTCCCTTTCACACCAAGTGTATCGACCTTTTTCGAAAATTTCAAATTTCCCGCCATGTAGTTTGCTATTTCTTCCCAAACGCTCAAATCATTGTAATATTTCGCCTCCCCCACCCAAGTGATTCCTTTGAATATTCTGTGATTACGCCATTCTCTCCCATTGAAATATATTGAATCTTTTTATCTGCGATACGTTTTCTTCACTTTTTCTTCAAATTTCACTTTTCCCTTGTGAATAAACGAAAAATCAATAACCGGGTCCCTCCCTTTTGCATGCTTCTCCTTTTGGTCGCCTTTGTCGTTGTCCGGGAAATTGGGACCTTTTTGCAGGAATTGGATTGGATTGGAACAGGAAAATGGTGTAGAGTTCTGAAAAATGATTGAAAATCTGGAAAAATACTGATAAAGACGGTGGTGATAGTGATTATGATAAAACATTGGTCAGGGGTTATGTCTGAAAAAAAGTTGGGGAAATGTGTGGAAAAATGGTGAAAAATGTGAAAATATGAAAATTTGCTGAAAATGAAACATCTGGATTACTGTAGCTTACGGTATCTTGTGTCTTCAGTACTCCCCAGGAGACAGTTCCATTGGAAAATAAAGTTTGGAAGCTCTTGTGGGTTACTGTAGATCTCTATAGAGCATGATTTTACTACAGCTATAGTACTCGGAATCCTTGGAAGCTGTTGGGTTACTGTAAGGTTTCTCGGCTGCTCCATTAGGTCTTCTGATAATAGTTCTGATAACAGATTACTGTAATCCGGGTGTTGGGCTCACTTTCACCATTTTGTACCCCTCGCAAATGTGAAAATTTGCTGAAAATCCAGAAGAAAAATTTTGAATTACTGTAGATCCTGTTTTTTTTGGTGTTTTGTGCGTACAGTACTCCCCAGAAGTTAGCTCCATTGGATAATAAAGTTTAGAAGCTCTTGGGAGTACTGTAGAGCATGATTTTACTACAGCTACAGTATCCGAAAGCTGTCGGGTTACGGTAAGGCTTCTGAAGCTCCATTAGATGTTCTGATGATAGTTCTGATAACAGATTACTGTAATCCGGGTGTTGGGATCTTTCCCCCATCGCCCCTTTCTCCCCTGATCTTCAAAAATGTCCCCAACGCCTTCTTTGTCTCCAGGAAAATGTCACGCAAGTGGTCTCGTTCCGCGAAGCCGAAGTCTCCGACATGATGACCGATCTGACGCGTTTCCGCCGCGAAATCTTCACCACACACCTCACCTTCGATCCCAATCCACAATCCGTCGAGGCTGCCAGCAAGAATGTTCAGGTACATAGCTCCAGAATCCATTTCTTCAAATCCCTAGCTTTTTCAGAAAGTCAAAGAGTCGCTGGACACGTGGCGAGACCGAATCAAGGAACGACTCGACGCCATTGACGAGTTGTGCAGAGAAGAGGCCGACACGATGACTCCGGAGCAGTACGCGGCGTTGCGGGAGATGAGACGGCAGTTGGCCGATGAGTACGAGACGGTGTTGAGGACAGTTGAAGGCGTTCATACGAGGTACGGATGGGTCTCGACACGAAAAGAGGGCTGACTGAGTTTAGAGGGTTTAGAGCTGTTATCATTGCGATTATCACTACCGAAAGTTTTGGGTTTCACCACGAAGATTCATTTTCCTAATATAGCCATCCCTAAGTCACCTGATGGGTCTCGACACGAAAATGGAGTCCACTGAACTCGAGGTTTTGAGCTGTTATCATTGTGATTATCATTATCACCACCTAAAGTTTTGGGTCTCGACACTAAAAGACTGCATAGGAAAAAGTTACTGTAGATTGATTTCCGGCGGCTCCCCTCTCTCTTCCAATTCCCATTCCACAACTCCGACCAGTCGCATGGGAAACTATAAAATATATAACCATTCGATATATATGGCCAGTATGCAAATCATTCCCCGCACACGTTCACATACCCCGCCGCCACTTTCCGTCTTTTCCGTTTTCCCCCTTCAGCGCAAAACTGTTTCTGTTTCCAGAAACATAGAGAGAGAGAGATGGGTTGAGAGAGGAGACGCAGACAGATTGCGTGAATAGATAATAAGTAACACATGTACTGTTTGCGCATGTTTGGGTGTTCGATATGGGTATCATCGTCATCTCTTTCTCCCTTTTCCTCCCCTTCAATCCTCAATTCTTTCCAGACTCAACATCCTATCCGCCCTGCTCATCGAATTCTCCTCGCTCACCTCCTCAATGCAATCCTGGATGACAGACCGTACCCGTGCTGCTGGAGACGTCCGTCACAAGTCCGGAGACCCGATGAGCATCGATGAAGCCCGTCGTGAAGCCAACGCTCTGAAGGAGGAAGTCGAACGGGAGGAGTCGCGACTCAAGGCCATCGGAGCATCCGTCGTGCGGATCGAGCAGGAGATTGGTGCAATGTTTGATGAGATGCGCGCCGGAGGATCGGAAGATCTGCCTTCTGGGATCAGTGTCGACGAGGTTCATGAGACACGTCGGCGCGTCGAGGACGACTACGCTCTGTTGCTTCGACAGTGTCAGGATCTGATTCAGTTCCAGAATCGGGTGTACGCGATGAACGATGAGCATGCGGAGCAGGCGAGAAGAGCTGATGAGTGGCTGCAGACACTGCAGAGAGATGTTGATGATGTGGAGAGAAGCAGAGTGCCGGATGAGGAACGCATTCAGCGATTCGAGGAATTGAATCGGATGGCTGCCGGAGGATCCTCGCAGCTCGACGAGGCAGACAGTGCATCCAGAAGACTGCTGTCAGCTCTGGAAGGTACCCGTGTCGCTGATGATGTTCGTGCGAGACATGAGACATTGGCTAGTGGCAGACGCGACAAGCACAAGGATGTTCTGGATCGTCTTCAGCAGAGTATGATGGAAGCGGCTTCCCGGAAAGCGGAAGCTGAAGGTGTCAAGCAGGCGGTGGCGAATCTGAAGGTGTGGAGTCAGCAGACGGCCGAGAAGACCCGACAGCCGGTGGATCTTCCACTCAATGAAGTTGCGCTGAATGAAGCGAGACGTGACGAGCAGATCCTTCATGGAGAGATTGAGAATCGGTTGGCTCTTGTGGATGAGTTGGAACGGAAAGCCGAGGAAGTTGGGGATCAGGAGGCGGTGAAGGAGTTGGAGGAGTGCAGAAAGCGGCTGAAGAGAAGCAACTCGGATCTGAAAGGACTTCGGGATAACATCTTCGACGCGATCAACGGACTGCAGACTGTCAATACTGATGTGGAGAAGCTCGCGAGAGCCGTGGATGCTGCGGCCTCGAAGATCCGTGGATCGAGTGGACGAGATGCTGGAAAGATGCGAGAAGCTGAAGCAGAAGTCGACCAACTCCAACAACACGCTGAACATCTCGAAGCGAATACCAGAGCTCTCTGCGGAATGCCTAACGTCACTCGGACGGAGCCGGTTCAGGAGAAGACTCGCGAACTTCGAAAACGTGTTGACTCGTGTGCTGAGGAGCTCGATTCGAAGCGTGGAAAGCTGGCGGAGCTGGAGAATCTGGATGGAAAGTTCGAGGATGCCAAGCAGAATCTGAACCAGTGGCTCGTTGCCTTCGACGATGAGATAAAGGCGTTGGAGAAGGTGTCGGTGGATCAGGAGAAGCTCGGCGAGCAGAGAAAGGAGACGTTGGCTCTTGCGGACAAGCATTCGGATGGACACGTCATGCTCGATGAGCTCGAAGCGGTTGCTCAGCAGCTCGCTGGAGTCGAGGATGCTCAGGCCGCTGTGAAGGGTGCGAATGCAATGCGTCACGTCGCTGATGCCAACGGACGACTTCAGAAGCAGGCGAATGAGTTGAAGCAAAGAGGTGATAAGATCAATAAGATGGATGTGAAGGCGACGGCGTTTGGAGAGGCGGAAGCAGGAGTGCTCGAGTACATGGAGAGACGGAAAGAGCAGTTGGATGCGATGCCCGTGCCGATCACCAAGGAAGGTGTCAAGTCGCAGTTGCTGGATCTGGAACGGATGGATAAGACGGGAAGAGGAGAGCAGAGACGGGTCGAGGAGACGAGACTGAGTGCCAGGGAACTGGCGAGAGAAGCGTCTGTCGAGAAGGAGGCCGTTGAGATGCAGCAGAGAGAGAAGCGACTTGCGGACACTTGGGATGAGCTGGCTGACAAGTTCGATGCGGCCAGAGATCGTGCTCGAACAGCCGAGAAGGTGCTGGATGAGTGTGCTCAAATCGACAAGTGGATCGGAGCCAAGCAGAAGATGGTCGATGCGATCGGAGCACCCAGTACTGATGCAGCTGTCGCTAAAGCTCAGAACGGACAGATTCAGCTGATGAAAGCGGAGACGGACTCGGAGAAGGCCGCGTTGGAGCATGTCAACGGATTGGCGAACGATCTGATGGCTGCTGCTGGCAAGGACTCTGTGGAGGAGCTGATGAAGAAGATGGATGCGCTGAACAGAAGATGGCATTCGCTGGAGAGTGGATTGGATGAGAAGGCGCAGCGGATCGAAGAGACGGCCAAATTGGGCGACGAGTTGAGGCAGATCTACAAGGAGTTGAAGAACGAGTTGGGAGAGCTGGAATCGAATGTGGAGAAGGCTTCTGCAATGTCGCCAAATGACATTGGAGATCAACTCGCCACTCTGGACTCTCTGAAATCTCGATTCGGAGGAGTTGATAAGGCATTGGAGAAGCTGAAGGGCATCCTCGAAGCCACGGAAGATCTGGAGGTAGATGCAACGAATCGAGCCGAGATTCAAGAGCAGCTGGAGAACACTCAGAAGAAGGCCGACGAGCTGGAACGAAAGATCGAGAGTGTGAAGAAGGCGGCGTTAAATGCGCAGAACGAGGGTGTCGAGTTGGAGAACAAGCTCGACGCACTGCTCTCTGTTGTCAATTCGGCGGAGAACGAGCTGGAACAGGCGGCTCCGATTGCGGCGGACTCGACGAAGCTCTCGGATGAGTTGAAGCGAGCTGAAGACGTCTACAAGAAGTTGGTGGAGAACGAGGGTGACGTGTCACTTCTGAAGGCCAAGGTTACTGATGAGCTGAAGAAGAAGCCGGATGCGGAGATGAAGAAGAAACTGGAGATGCTCAATTCGAAATGGCCGAAGGTGGTGTCGGCGGCTCGGGATCGCAAGGATCTTGTGACCAAGGCCGGCGAACTCGTCAAACAGTTCACCGACGGAGAGCAGGCTCTCGAGCAGAGACTCACTGGAGATCAGGCAGAACTCGATTCTCTTCTTCACAATGAAAACGAAGATGCCCCAACCAGCACGGATGTCTGTGATGCGTTGAAGCTTGTTGAGATGACGATGGCGAGACGGTTGGCTGATGTGGATGCGCTGAACGCTGTGATGAATCGGATCGAATCGGCGGCTCCTGGTCCCGATGCGAATCGATTGAGACGACGAGCGGAGAAGTTGGCGGACGACTGTAAGGGAATGGCGAAGAAGGCGAGGACGGCGGCAGCGCAGGCACAGAGGAAACACGACTTCCTGGCCAAGTTTGAGAGACTTGTCGACGAGGTTGGACAGTTTGCTGGGAGTCAGAAGGCCAAGATTGAGGATGCGGTTGAGAAGGAGCAGATGAACAATGAACGTGTGCAGTCTAGTGAGTTTCTGTTTGGTTTTGATCTATTAGAACCTAATCCTTTTGTTTCAGAGCTCAACGAAATCGAGGACTTCTGGTCACTGAAAAGCCGTGAGCTGAAGACCGTCGGCGACGAGATCAAGAAGGACGGATCTTCGGAAGACGCTCAGAACGTCGACTCGAAGCTCTCGACCCTCCAGGCAGCTATCGATGAGCTCATCGCGATCCTCCGAACTCAAAACGAACGTCTCGAAGAGAAGAAGTCAGCTGCTGATCGTGTCGCGTCGGAGAGCCAGAAAGCCGCAGGAAAGATCAACTCGCTGGTCGCCGAGATCGCTGATTTGGATCCAGTTGGCAGGAGTCGCGAGGAGCTGAAACGTCAGAAGAGCGAAGTTGCTGAACTGGCGGATCAGTTGGATGCGGCACAGACGAAGCTGATGGAGTTGGGAGCAGAGTGGGAAGTGGCACTGGATGCTGGAATAGTTGGTCAGCCAGCTTTCGAAACGAACCGGGCAGCGGTTGATGATCTGAATAAGGTACGTGCTTATCAGTTTCTTATCAGTTGATCTCTCTCTAATTTGATATCAGTGATTGTATCTTGCAATCCAATCACTTGTTAACTGCGCGCGCTAGCATTTTTCAAGTGTATCGGCAAACAAGTTTTGACATTTCTCCTAGGGTTGCATTCCTGGTAATCGGATCCTTTCGGCACAAAGTACCAGGCTCCGAGGCTCTCTAGAACATGACGAACACAAGTGATAAAATCCTCGCCGCCGCCCAATTTTTATGATGATGGTGTAACTTAATGAGAAGGGACGGATTACAAATCCATTGTGTTGTGATGTGTTCACAACAAGTTGATAGGCAGTTGAACGAGAGAGTGTGGGGAAACGAGAGACGCAGAGTGATTGGCGGAGAGACAAAGCACGATCAGCTGTTCCCGGGAGGACGGGGCGGGGAGGGTCTTGCGCATTTCGAACCCCTTTTCACTTTGACTCATGAATTCCTCTGTCTATTATCTGGATGAGGCGTTGACCACTGTTCCCGTTGTGCTTTTGCCGATTTTTTATTGTGAGGTGATTTGGGGTTACTGTAGGTTTCCTAAAGCTACAAAAGTCATCAGATAACTGATAACATTGATATTTTCAGTTGGCCGCCCGAGCTGGAAAACGCCTCGCTCAACGTGACAAGAAGCTCGCCGAGACCGAAGATGAGATCGCGAAACTGCACTCTGATGCTGATGACATTGCCAATGCCCTGCATTCCGTCGCTGGATCCGAAGTCCTCACGGCCCCCACCTCGATTCAACAAGATCCGAAGATCATCGCCGAGAAGGTTCGACAGCTCAAGGATCAGTTGAAACCGGTCGGTGAGAAGATGGATGCTTTCAATTCGGACTGCAAGCTCATGATCAAAACGGCCGGTCCGGAAGCTGACACGAAGGAACTCGACGATTTGCTGAAGCGGGTCGGTGACGCGTGGTCGGATGTCGCTGGAAAGGTGTCGGATCGGGAGATGACTGTGGATGCGGCTGTTCAGCAGCAAGGAAGAGTCGAGGATGCGTATCGGGCACTGCTGAACTGGTTGGAAGAGACCGAGGAGATGATGGAGAATCAGAAGAAACCGTCTGCAGATGCCAAGGTCGCCAAGGCTCAACTCCACGCCTATGAGGTGCTGATGAAGCACGTCGAGGACAAGAAGGCCAGTGTCGACGGATTCGCGACGATGATCGGGAAGATGGCTGATGCGGCTGGAAGTGACGATGAGAAGAAGGCACTTCGCAGTAAGAATCAGCAGATCGAGGAGAGGTACAAGGATCTTCTCGGATCAGCTGTTGATCGACAGAGGAAGCTTCTCGACGCGGTCGACTTTGCCGAACGTCTCCAGGAAGTCGTCATTCCACTGGAACAATGGCTCACTTCGGCCGAGAAACGACTTCAGGGACTTGCCAAGGTGCCGATTACTGTCGAGAAGGCCGAGGAGATGCTCGACGAGCAGAAGCAGTTGCAAGATGAGTTGGAGCACAAGAGTGAGGAGCTCCGGGACGTTATGGACATTGCTCCGATGCTGGCCTCGCTGGTCAGTGTCGACGACGCCAACGTCATCAGCCAGCAAGTTCAACAACTCGAGAATCGGGCGAGAGCTCTGGACTCGGGAATCATGAACATGAGACCGTTGCTCGAAGACTTCCTTCAACAGATCCAAGACTTCACACTGGACGCCGAGGACATGACAAAGTTTGTCGCGGAGACGGAGGTGAAGCTCGTCGACCTGGAGGAGCTGCCCATCGAACCGGATGATCTCGTTGAGCAGACCAACATCCTTGCCGAAATCGCTGCTTCTATAGCTGATCGAGATGAGGTTATGGCCAACATCTTCGAAGTCGGAAAGCAACTGGCGATCCAGGGAGAGCCCGAGGAAGCACTCGTTGCACAGAAGAAACTCGACGATCTCAAGTTCAGATACGCTGATTTGATGTCGTCGGCCGATGAAAAGATTGCTCTGCTCGCCAAGGCGATCCCACTGTCGGAACGGTTCCATGAAGGATTCGACGATGTGATGGAGGTGTTGGAGGCTATGGATCGGGATCTTCAGACGATCGACAACGAGGATCCGGAGACCCAAGCCGAGTTGATTTTCCTGTTGGAAGATGACATCTCGTCGAAACTTCGTCCGAACGTCGATGAGCTCACCGTTCTCTCCACTCAACTTCAGGCTTTGTGCTCTGCTGATAAGGCTGATGAGTTGCTGCAGAACACGGTGGTGATGAATCGGATGATAAACTCTGTGGCGGATCGAGTCTCGCGAAGAGCTGAACGCATCGAGATGGCTAACAAGCAGTCCAGGGCGGTGCTGGATGATCTGAACTACCTTGTCGAGTGGTTCACTGCTGCTCGCAATCGGATCATCGTCGGAGCACAGCCGTCGCTTGACGTCGAATGTCTGAAGTCCCAACTCCGACAGCAGCGGATCATCAACGAGGAGGCCAATGCCAACAAGGTTCAGTTCCGGAATGTCGCTGGAGAGGCTCGGAAAGTCGCGAGACAACTCGGAGTCGAGGGAGCGGAGGCTAATGATAAGCTGGCTGATATCGTGGATGAGGGCAAGGAACTGGTCGATGAGGTCATGAGTCTGTGTGCTGAACGAACGGAGACACTGGAGCGGGGATTGGCTCTGATGGAGCAGCTGACCGCCCAATTTGAGGATCTTAACAAGTGGCTCGATCAGATGGATGCGGAACTTCAGAACTCTGCTTCAGTGACAACTGCCACGCCGGCAGTCGAACTCCGTGCCATGCATGATCACAATGAGGAACTCGCTCGGATGGTGGCTGCCTATCGTCCGATTATCGAGGGATTCAAGACTGACGTCGCCGCGCTTCAGGAGATTCTTGCCGAAGATCAGGCACCACTTCTTGAAGCAGTCGCTGGAGAACTTGTTACTGGATACGAAGAAGTCCGTGAGGCTGTTAGAGCTCGTGGTCACGCAATCGATAACATGATGGACACGACGATCGGATTCGGAGAACGACTCGAGACACTGGTGGCCAACCTTCAAGGAGCTGCAGATCGGCTCAAGGAGAACGAGGGCATCTCGGCGGATCCGTCCGTTTTGGAGAATCGCCTCGCTGAGAATCGATCGATAGTGGAGAGTCTGAAGGACAAGCAGAATGCGTACGATGCTCTGAAGCAGACGGCCAGTGAACTGTTGGCTAGTGCTCCGGAAGGAGATGCGGCTGCTGGAGACGTTGAGAACAAGCTGAATCGACTGGACAAGTTGTGGAGGGAGATCGAAAGAGAGGCGGTGGATCGGGGAGCTGTGCTGGAGGACGTGCTCGAGAAGGCCAAGCACTTCTGGAATGAGCTGGATTCGTGTCAGAAGGCAGTTGATGACTTGAGGAATCGGCTGGAGCTTGTGGAGCCCGCAACCGGACATCCGGAGCAGCTGGCTGATCAGCAACAGATGATGGCTCAGGTGGCTAGTGAAATGGAGAGAACTCGACCCAGAATCGAGGCTCTCAGCATTGCTGGACAACAACTTGCTGGATACGTGCCGGACGATGAGAAGGCTGTCATTGAAGGTCAAGTTGCTCAGGTTCACGGAGGATTCTCGACGATCACTGCTTTGTTCGCCGAGAAGAAGCGTGACCTGATCGCGGCGATGGAGGAGGCGATGGCGTTCCATGGAGACTTGAGAGCCATGTTGGAGTGGTTGGATGCGGCCGAGGCACGAGTTCATCAGATGCCCGCTGTGGAGACTGCGAAGCAGATGAACGAGATTGGAGCACTTCTGGATGACCTGCATAGATTCAAGGATGAGGTAGACGAGCGGGGAGTAGCCAAAGAACAAGTCGTCGCAACGGCTCTTCAACTCGCTTCGGATGCTCCGCCGCACTTGGCTGCGACTGTGAGACAACCTGTTGCGGAGCTGAATGGACGGTGGACGAAACTGTATGCTGCACTGGCGGAGAGGGAGCACAAGCTGGAAAGTTCTCTTCTGCAAATGGGAAAACTTTCGGATGCAATCGCTCAGCTGACTGCTTGGATGGACAAGACAAGGACGACTCTCGTCGAAATCGCCCCACCCAAAAGTGCTGTCAACCTGAGAGACATTGAGATTGCTCAGTGCAAGTTGGTCGTCGTCAGCAATGATGTTCATGCCCATCAGCACTCTGTTGACACTGTCAACAACGCCGCCGTCCAGTACACCAGGACTTCTGGAGCTCTGGACGCGGAGACTGCTGCGAAACTCGCGGAGATGAACGCCAAGTGGGACGAGATTCAGAAGATGCTTCGTGCCCTCGCTGTTGAGATGGAGACGTCGAAGAAGGAAGCGGAGAACGTCGGAGGAGAGGTGGACAAGTGGCAGAGATGGCTCGAGGAGACGGAGGCGCAGCTGATGAGCACCAAACCGACTGGAGGGCTCCCTGAGACCGCTGAGTCGCAGTTGGATGAGTTCAGAGTGCTCAAGGCGGATGTGGAGCAGAATTCGAATCAACTGGAGGCCCATCTGGCTGCTAGTGAAAGATACCTGCGAGAGGAGAAGCCGGATGACAGTTGGCTTACCAAGACGCACGCTGGAATGAAGAGCAAGTGGAGCAAGGTGAAGGAGTTGCTCGTTGACCGGGAGAAGAAGTTGCAGTTGGCCTACGAGCAAGCTGTCGCTTTGGAGACTGCGTTGAACGAGATGGAGACGTGGATAGTGGATGCGGAGAGGAAGCTGACTGACTTGGCACCGATTAGCCGACTTCCTGAGGTGGTTGAACGACAGCTCGCCGAGCACGAATCGTGGATGGATGAGGTGGCGGGAAGGAAGACGGCGATGGCTCAACATCAAGCTGCAGGAGTCCGAATGCAGTACTATTGTGAGAAGAAGGACGCGATTCCGATCAAGAATCGACTCGTTTCACTGAAACATCGCGTCGAGAAGATATCCGGACGGACTGCCGAACGAGCCAAACAACTGGCCGCCACGCGGGATGAGGTTGCCACGTGGCAGGATGGAATCCATGAACTCGAAGGATTCGTTGCTGACGTTCTCGAGCGAATCACTCCGGAACCGGGAACTACCAGCTCGCTGGAGAAGTTGAAAGCTAAGCTGGAAGAGGTCAAGGAGGCACAGCGTGACGTGACGGCGAAGCAGACACTGTTCGATGTGACCCGGAAACGAGGAGTCGGACTGGCGGAACGAGCGACGAGGGCTGAGTACAAGACGATCTCGATGGCGAATGAGAAGATGGGAAAACGGTGGAATGAGATGATCAAGAAGTTGAGGGATCGATTGAGAGAAGCTGAGCAGGCGGTGCTGGAAGGAGGAGCTTTCGAGGAGTCGATGAACGATTTGGAGTCGTGGGTTGATGAGGAATTGGAGAGATACGCGAGAGACGAGAAGGCCAAGGTGTTTGGAGACATTGATGTTGTCAAGGGACTCGTGGACAAGGAGGCGAGACGGGCGGCCGAGAGGAAGACCAAGGAGAACGGAGTGAAGACGGTGGTGAAGAAGGCCGACGCTCTGCTGGCTTCTGGAGTCGACGAGAAGGATTCGATCACTTCGGCTAAGGAACGACTTGTGGAGAAGTGGGAGAAGGTCGAGGAGGCGGCAAGAGCCCGTGGGGATAGTATCAAGGAGGCTGAGAAAGCGGCCGAGGAGTTTGATGCGAAGACTCATGCACTGCTCGATTGGCTTGCCGTCGAGGAGCAGAAGCTCAAGACGCCGGCTCAAAATGTGAAATCCGCACTTGGAGACGTGGAGAAGGTGAAGCAGGAGATGCACGACGCCGAGAAGAAGTATCAGGAGTGTCTGGCGAAGGGTTCGGAGATCCTGGACAAGTGTCAACCTGCTGCGGAACCGATCCTTCGGAACTGGATGAGAGTGGTTGAGGCCAGGTGGAAGGAGGTGACGGAGAAGGTTGAGGAACGGGAGTTTGCGCTGTTGGAGGAGGAGCAGAAGGCCAAGGAGAGGGATGAACAGATTGAGAAGTGAGTCGTTTGTTTTATATCCATTTTCAACCAATTCCATCTTTCAGACTCGCCAAATTCGCCGCTCAAAAACGCGAAGAGCTCAACAAGATGATCGACCGCCCGCCAGCCCAAGACCTCGAGACCATGGAGCAAAACCTTCGTGAGTTCGGCGAGCTCGATTTTGAGCTCCGCGAGCAACAACCCGAAGTGGACGCGGCGTGCAAGGCGAGCAAGAAGGGCGGGCTCCGCAACCCGGCAGCCGAGATGCTCTCCACCGAATGGAAGAAGTTGTGGCTCGACGCGATGGGTCTGCAGTCGTCGTTGGACGCTCAGAAGGCTCTGTTGGAGGAGATGAAGCGGTTGGAGGGATGGAAGTGGGAGGACTGGAAGGAGCGGTATGTCGAGTGGAACGATCACGCAAAGGCCAGAGTGTCGGATTTGTTCCGACGCATCGACAGGCTTCATACTGGAAACGTGCCGAGACAAGTGTTCATTGATGGAATCATTGGATCCAGTGAGTTTTTCTTCTTCTTTGGGTTACGGTATCCCCTCTTATCACCCCTTATCACTACTATTGGGCCCCTCTCCTTCTAGACTATGTTGCCAACTCGACGGTCACCTATTCGAGTAAGTTTTGAGTTAGTGTTGTGGAAAAATGAATGGAATGGATCTTCGGAATGGATAGTTTCTTTTTCTTCTTCTTCTTCTTTCTTTCTATCCACTACTACTTCTTTCTGTAACTATGCAAATCCGCTCTGTTGAAACTTTCCCCTTTAGTTAGCAATAGAGCGCACTTCCACCTCTTCTGAATCTTCGTCTATCTCTCCCTTCAGTTTTGTTGATTTCATGGTTTTTTTGGAATGGATAGGATTACTCTTATCGGTCCTTATCATACTTATCACTATCACTTTCAGAATTCCCAACTTCCCGTCTCGAAATGGAAAAGGTCGCCGACTTGTTTGACAAGGGCGACGGAATGATCAACGCCAAGGAGTTCATAAACGCTCTTCGCTTCGATTCTGCTAATGTAAGTGATAAGATCTTTAGGTCCTTATCACCTTATCAACTTTCAGAGGAACGCCAAGCCACAGACTGATACGGAGAAGATCACCCATGAGATAGAACGCCAGAAGAAGACTTGCAGTTGCTGTCAGCCGTACCAAATTGAGAAGATCTCTGATAATCACTATAGGGTAAGTGATAAGAGATAGGGCCTTATCAAATGAAGCCTTTTTCAGTTCGGAGACACTCACATCAAACGAATGGTCCGCATCCTCCGCTCCACCGTCATGGTCCGTGTCGGAGGTGGCTGGGAGTCGTTGGATGAGTTCCTGCACAAACACGATCCATGCCGAGCCAAGGGCCGTCTCAACATCAACATGTTCCCCGAATCGAAGCCAACTCATGCTCTCGATTCGATGCGAGCATTCACCAAGAACCGTCACGCGAAGGAGATGCCGACCAGCGGAACACCCGGTCCGATCATGAAGATCCGTGAGAAGACCGATCGAAGTGTTCCGATGAGCGGAGGACTCGGCGGAACTGCCGGCTACACCGTCACCACGTCGGACCGCCCGTCCAGGATTCCACGTGCTCCGTCGGACTTGTCTGCCGGACACTTGAGCCGTGTGGGAAGTGTGTCGAACTCGCGCAACTCGCTGATCGACACGCCATCAAGACCCGATTCTAGGGCTTCGTCGGAAGCCGGAGACAGACAGACGAGGATCCCATCGTTGAGGGGCAGGAAGGGTGTTAGGTAAGGGTTTTTGGAATTCAGAGAAGTTCTGCACATTTTTGATGGCTAGAAGTCCTAGAAATCACTATTTATCACTGATAAGTTCATGTGGACTATCTGTGATTGTTTTTTTTTACTTTTTCTGATGAAAATGGGTAAGATGATGTGAATTCAATCATCTCCAACCAAATTCCAGCAGTTCCCACCAATTTTCAGTACAAAAACATACATTTTTGGGTATTTTGCCGCTTTTTACCAAAAACACCTCATTTTCACTATAAATCGGTGAAAACTGCTGAAAATTAGATGGAAATGATTGAATTCATGTTTTTCTACCCATTTGCATCAGAAAAAGTGTCAAAACCTTGTCCAGAACGGCCATTCCGATTACATGTTTTTTAAGTTCTGGATTTTTGTAATTTCAAATTTATGCCTTTTTTTCCAGATACAACCCACCTGGTCCATCCAAATAATCAACTATCACCTCGTTATCATCACCATCACCATCATTTTTTGGAAAATCGTGAAATCGGGACGAATCCATTGAATGCAGTTGCGCGCCCCCATCACGTCATCTTGGGTTACTGTATTTCTCTAGATTTCCCCCTGTTTTCTTACTTTTCCCGTTTTTGAAATTTCTCTTTAAAACTTGATTTGTAACCGGTAATGCACACATGATATTGTGAATTCCTTCATTGTTTCGGGATCTTTCAGTTTTTCTCTCGTTTTCTCCCAGTTTTTAATCTCAAAAATAGTAATTTATTTTTTATTTTCTAAAAAAATTTGAATTTTCCGCCCCTCGAAAAGTGCACTTATTATCATTCAAAATGTGTTTTCTTCTCTGATTTTTTGTAACTTTTTTTGTGAAATACCGATGTTGATCATCACTGATTTTTATGCCCGCTATTTTGTTTTCTCTTTTTCTATGATGATTCGACTGATAATACAGATTTATTAAAAATATGTGGGAAATGTGAAATTATAGGGAAAAAATGGGTTGGAATGAAAATAAAAACTTTTTAGAAATTCCGGGAATTCAAAAATGGCGAGATGTATTTTGGGCATTTTTTTGGGATTTTTTAGAGAAATTTTGGGATTAAAAATAATTGGAAACTTGTTTTTTGGGATTACGAAATGATGAAAAATTGGGAATTTTGAGTTTTTTTATGATTCAAAATAATTTTTTTAATTGTTTTTTTAAAATCAAAATCAATGGAAAAGTGTGAAAATTTTGGGATTTTAGGTTTTTTTTAAATTTAATCAATTTGAATATGCGGAACATCGAGTGGTTGTTGAAACTGAATGCGTCGGACATCATTGATAAGAACGCCCATCTCTAGAATCTTTTCTCGAAGTTTCTGATGATCGTCAATGACTCTTTGGTATTCGGCATTCGAGATGCCCAACACGGCTTCTGCAATTATCGGATTATTCGGATTGCCAGGGTAGACCTCCTCGACGCAGATGAGAAGATTGTCACGGCCGTGTTGGTGAGGGTGGATCTGAAAGGAATGGGAAATGGGTCTTGGCACGAAAAGGGAATCATTTGGGGGAAACTGGGATACTGTAACTGATTTTTTCCTTTGTTTCAACCTATTATTGGCATCCCGCGGTGAGTCACCTGTTGGGTCTCGCCACGAAAATAGTTTCTGGCTAAAATACGGCTCCTGGACAAGGTTTCGACCCTTTTCCTGATGAAAATGGGTAAAAAGGCCTGTCTTCAAGCATTTCCAACCGAATTCCAGTGGTTTCCACCAATTTTCAGTACAAAAACATGTATTTTTGGGTATTTTGACGCTTTTTACCAAAAACACCTCATTTTCACTGAAAATCGGTGAAAACTGCTGAAATTTGGCTGGAAATGGTTAAATTCATGTCTTTTCACCCATTTTCATTGGAAAAAAGTGGCAAAACCTTCTTATCACATAATTGTGTCTCGACACGAAAATTTATGTGGAACAGGACTACTGTAACTCAAATTCCCGTAATTTTTTTCTATTTTCGTTACGAGACCCATTATTCTTCTAATTGGACAATTTTTCCATTTCATAAAAATCATCAAGTTTGTATGAGTTTTTGAAATTTGGATTTTTTTGTCAAACCATGTTTCAGATAGCTAAAAATTGTGAAACATTTCGGAAATTGCATTTCAAAACTTCAAATTGGCGCGCGTGATATCTCGCAGCGAAAACTACAGTAAGATTTGCATTTTTCGTGTTTTTAGGCTATTTTTCAGTTTTTCCGACTGTTTTTTAATCAATTATTGCAATTTTCGCATTTTCTGACAACAATTTACTCGAAAACAGCAGAAAAAAAACACTGAAAATTGCACGTTTTACTGTAGTTTTCGCTACGAGATATCGTCTGCGCCATTTTGAAATTTTGATGAATTTTTGAAATGCAATGAGACAAATTCTCAATTTTGAACGATTTTCAGTTAAATAAATGAATGGGTCTCCTCACGAAAATCCAATTTTCAAACTCGGGTCTCACCACGAAATCATTCCTCACTCACCCTCGCCAACTCATCCAATCTGTTCTGTGCGAGTCTCCTCCGATATCTCGGATAGTGATATCCAGTCATCAGAATCCTTTTCGTCGGATCGAACAGATCCCCATCCGACATACTCGGCTGCACTGTCGCCGGCTCTCCATTCGGTTTCTGCGTACTTCTGAACTCGTCCACTTCGCTCAAAGACATCACTTTTCTCTCATTTGCACTGGGATTCGCGTAGTAATCTCTTGCTTCTTTCACTTTTTCATAGGTTAATTGGGGATTGGTGAGCAGTTGGAATTGGAGGTCAGTGTCCAGATGACACAGGTATTTCAATACATCTTCCTGGTCGTTATAGGGTGGGATGTACGGTTGGATGTGGGCGGCGAGGCGAGTAGCGGCCAGTGCTTTGGATCTCTGAAAAATGGAAAGGTTGGGTCTCGCCACGATTTCGACTTTCTCGGAATTTTTCTCCATTTTTCAGTTGGTTTTCGAGTTTTTCTTTAGAAACCAAGTGAATAAGGAAATAATGGGAGAATTTTCCGAAAAACGTTTTAAATAAGTCCATAAACACGCTCGAGAAGTGCAGTAGAGCTCAAAAGCCCGCGAGTAGAGCGCAACTCACATGTGGCGGATCGATTTCCTTCAAACTCGCCAGAACATTCGGATCGTTTGAAGCGTATTTGTAAGAATTCGCGTTGAATTGATTCGGTGGCTGATATTGATTGTCGGCGTACACTGTAGTTGGACGGTCCCGAAGCTGAAATTCACTTTTAATAAAAAACAAATTTTTTGTAGTTTCAAATTTGATTTTATTGATTTTCATCAATTGTAAATTTGTTTTTGACGTTTTCAGCGAACAAAAAAATATTGAAAAGTCCGTAAAAATTAATTTGAAGTGTTTTCTATTATCGTTGCATTTCAAAATTTCAAATTGGCGCGCGCGATATCTCGCAGCGAAAACTATAGTAAGACGTGCATTTTTCAGGGTTTTTGGACTGTTTTCGAGTGAATTATTGTCAGAAAAATGCGAAAAATGCAATAATTCACTCAAAAATAGCCGAAAATCACTGAAAAATGCAAATCTTGCTGTAGTTTTCGCTGCGAGATGTCTTGCGCGCCAATTTGAAATTTTGAATGCGGCATGAAGTCAAACTTTCGTTGCGAGACCCATCCCCATAATCTCTTACCGTTTGAAACGGTTCTTTCGGATATTTCCTCTGACTCAGCGAGTTCCTGCTCACAAAGCTCATTGTCAGCAGATTTCCATCGATCCAAGTGCCTTTCAGCGTTTCGACAGCCATCGCCAAGTTGTCCAGAGTGTCAAACGTGGCGAGTGCATAACACAGAGAATTGCCTTTTCGGTCGCGTTTTAGCTATAAAAATGCGGAAATTTGAAAAAATCTAGATTTGGCTTATTGCACCCATTGGGTCTTGCCACGAAAACAAGTTTTCTTACTCTTTTTAGCTATTAACAGCTATTTTTCATGATTTTATCAGTAAAAAAGTTCACTTTAGCTTGAAAACACATTTCGTTGCGACACCCAACTGTACTATTTTCCAGTTCCCAACTCACCACACATCTATCGAGTCCCTCGCACGTTTTGAACAAGTCCTCCACCGTCTGATCAGTAGCCGACTGTGGAAGGTTGCTAACGTAACATGTTGGATACGTAAAACTCATTTTTTTAGTGAATTGAAATCAAATTCAGAATAGCCAGAAGTCGTGAGAGAATTCTAAACGCAGACGACGTCACCGGCGAAAAAATCGAAGTGACCAAACTAAACAGAGCGCGACTACGACGCTCCGGAGCAGGTGGCGAAGAGATTGGAGTTGGATTTTCAGTGTAGAAGCTGGAAAATGTGAATATCCCGGAAAATTTGGTTTTTTGTAAAAAACAATATTCAAATTCCCTCCAATTTTCCGTAATTCGCTAAACACTGTGCACTTACGACACTCCGTCAAGTGCTAAACATCGTGCAACTACGACACTCCGCACATTTACGGGGCACAGATTTATTTTTTTTCGTGGTTTTCGGCAATTTTCTTTGATTTCCTTGCTATTTTCACCAAATTAGAACCAATTTTCAGTCAGAAAATGATAACAAGGACAGTATCAACTCGTTTGCTATCAAATAAACCTCGGATGCCACCGAAAAAAGTGAGAAAATCAGTTCAAAACCAAATTTCACAAAAGTTCCCATTTTCCAGGTAGATTGTGCAGTTTACGGGTGCGGATTAGGTGCTTCCGGAGCATTAGCGATTCCGCAAGTGGTTCGAAGCAATTCAGGTACTAAAACTGCTAAATTGGCAGAATGACAATTGAATTAGTGCTAATTTGTCCAAATTGACCAAAAGTTTCCCATTTTCCAGCACGCACCAGTACGAAAGAAGTGGAGTTTGCGAAGCGAATCCCATTTTTCAATACAGAAGGAATCCGCCAAATCACCTCGGGTTTCGGATTTTCACTGTTTGCGTCAGAACATGAGCTCTATGGGGCGGGGCTCAATAATCGGTGAGTTTCCCTTATTTTTCACACATTAAAAATCGATTCAAGTCTCCCAGATTCCAGATCGGCGGTCAGCTAGCCGACAAATCCAAATTCCAAGACTACTACATTTCGGCCAAGAAGATTGCATTGCCAGTGCCTCGGAGCCATCATATCCTCGAAATCTCCTCCGGTCGTGCCCATTCCCTGATTCTCACGACTGCTGGAGTTTTCGCCATCGGAGACAACAACTTTGGGCAGTGCGGAGTGGAGCCGACCCTCGATCCGCACATCGTGGGCTCTCCTGACAAACTACTTGAGCCGATTAGTCGTAAGAGTGTTTATCAAAACATATCTAATCAATTCATCAATTCCAGCCCGTCTCCACCCAAGAATGGTTCAACTACCCGATCGTCATATCATCTCCGTTCACTGCTCCATGGACACTTCATTTCTCGTGGATTCCGACGGAATCGTCTGGGCTTTTGGGTTAAATGCAGACGGGCAGTGCGGAAACGGCCACTACGGTATCTCATGGAATCCGCAACCTGTCACAGGCGACGTGGAAGGCGTCAAAATCACCAGAATCACCGGGAGCACCGACACGATTCTGGCGCACTCGGCCGATGGAGAAGTGTTCATTTGGGGACAAACCGAGTACTTGCAAGCCGCCGGGGTCACTGATGAGATTCAGGTAGGCTCTTATCAGTGATTATATTCTTATCAATGACTTCCAGCTGAACACCTCACGAAGTCTGAATCTTTCCCAATCAATCGGTCCAATTGTGTCTTCCGGAGCCACTTCCTCCTCTGTAATCGTTCAAAATCAACGCGGAGAAGTGTTCGTTTGGGGAGTCGGCGTTCTCGGAATGGGCCCTGAAACGGAGAGATTGAAGGCGCCGACGCTTATGGATCAGCCGTTGTTCGATGGAAAAGAGGTTGTTATCACTTATCAATATTTTGTTATCAGTGATACTTCCAGGTCACGAGAGTATTCGCCGGCAACAGCAACATGGCGGCCACCAACTCCGCCGGCCGTCTCTTCGTCTGGGGCGAGAATCGCTTCTCGTCGCTCGGTCTGAATCATTCGAAACGTCAGCTGTTCCCCTATAAAGTATTCGTGCCGGGTGACGTGAAATCAGCGGCGCTAGGACCCGATCATTCGTTGTTTTTGGTTAATTGATTGTTGATAAATATTGATTTTTTAGATTCTCAATACTACTTTTTCTCAATTCATCACCGTTTTTAGCGGTTTTTCAATACTTTTCTATACTTTGAAATACCATTTTTTCACCCAATTCACTCAATATTCTCCCAGAAATGGTCGTCAAAGCCGCCGGACTCGTCATCTACCGTAAACTCGCCGGCAAGACCGAGTTCCTGCTGCTCCAAGCCAGCTACCCACCTCACCACTGGACTCCGCCCAAAGGACACGTGGATCCCGGAGAAGACGAGTGGCAGGCGGCGATCCGTGAGACGAAGGAGGAGGCGAACATCGAGAAGGAGCAGTTGACGATACACGAGGACTGCCACGAGACACTCTTCTACCAGGTACTTGACGGTTTTCGAACTTTGGTCTCGCCACGGAAACAAGTTATGGCCGAAATACGGCTTCTGGTCACAGTTCTGACACTTTTTCTGATAAAAACGGATAATACATATTACGTGAAGTTCAACAATTTCCATCGATTTTTCGAAAAAAAGCGCCAAAAAACACAAAAAACGTGGTTTTTCCCTAGAAATGGGTGTAAATGCTGAAGTTTGATGGTAATTGGTAGAATCTGTTTTTTCTGACCCGTTTTCCTTGTCCAGAAGCCGTAGTTTAGCCAGAATCTATTTTCGTGGTAAGACCCGACTCGCCGCTGGACGGCAGCTATATAGATTTTCGCCGAATTTCCCTCTTTTCCAGGCCAAAGGCAAACCAAAGTCGGTCAAGTACTGGCTCGCGCTGCTCAACAGCCCCGACGACGTCTCTCTGTCGCATGAACACCAAAACTGGCGGTGGCTGGAACTCGACGATGCCATCAAAATCGCCGACTACGCAGAAATGGGAGCGCTCTTCCGCAAGTTCTCCGCGTTCCTCGCAGACCGGAAATGAATTGATAAAGTGTGTGTGTGTGAAATTCTTTTTGAACCAATTGTATTCATTCATAAAGTATCATGGGGACATTTATTGAAATTCACGCCTTTAGGTCGTGGAAGATTCTGCAAAAAACTCCAAGAATTGAACAGATTTGTAGAGGACACCGCTTCGATTGATTTGGACGTTTTCAACGAACAGATGTCGCATTGCCACGTCATCCGTATACCTACTACAATGATAGTAATTCGGCGTTTCGAATCTTCGGAAAATGATTGTTTTGTAACTTTTAGAAGCTTCGATTAGGAAGAAGATGGCAAATGAGTGAATAATGAAGGCGATTATTGACAGGTTCTGGAAAAAATTTCATCTGATTCAGAAGTCTGTTTTCAGTATCACAGCGAGAACTACGCAGTGTACGAGTCACCTGTTGGGTCTCGCCACGAAAATGGTTTCTGGCCTGATTACGGCTTTTGGACCAGATTTTCACACTTTTTCCGATGAAAACGGGTAAACTAACAAGGGAACCTTTTACGTCAAGGTCCAAACTTTGAGAAAAAAAATATATAGGCTGAAAGAGGGTCCTCTGGTGAGTACGAATCTACTTTCAAAATCAGTAAGGTAAATTCAGTCATTTCTAACTGAATTCCAGCATTTTCCACCGATAATTTGAGAAACCCAAGTTTTTTTTTTGGGAAAAGTTTCAAAATACCCGAAAACACATGTTTTATACTGGAAATCGGTGGAAATTTCTGGAATTTGGTTGGAAATGACAAAACTTACCTAATTTCACCCGTTCTCATCAGAAAAGTTAGAAAAACCTTGTTCGGAAGCCTAAATTTCAGGCAGAAACTATTTTCGTGACGAGACCCACCAGGTGACTCGTCGCGGGACGCCGATATCTCGCAGCGAAAACTTCGGTAAGATCTGCATTTTTCAAGGTTTATCGAATGAATGATTGCTTAAAAACAGATTCGAAAACAATAAAAGAATTGTGCAGAAAACGCTAAACAGTGCTAGTCTTAGCGAAGTTTTCGCTGCGAGATACCGTGCGCGCCGAATTCGAAATGTTGAAATGCGACCGGAAGTTTTGAGATGTCAACCCACCGAAAAGTACACGAAAACAGGTGTTGTGCTTGTGTAGACCAGAAAAACTCTGAGCCACTTAATGCGAACACCTACAGGATCCCTCTCGATGTGTGTGATCTCTCCGTAAAGTATCATACTCAGAAATGGAACATACAGCAGAATTGACACATACATCAGAATAACGACTATCTGGAAATTTCGAAATAAATTAACAATTATCAATATAAATAATATAATTCGATAAAAAAAACTCACCAATGAAGAAAAATATGACATTATCATTGCGAAATTGATAACGATTAAGCACATTGATATGCCAAGTAGGCCATAAATAATGTGTTCTGGTTGTTGATGGGATATCATGACTCTGGTATGGAATGTGAGACCAAAAGCGACGATCAAGTACACAAAGACACAAAGCATATAAATATCAGGTGAGAGATAAAATAAGAAGAAAATGAAGATCATACCGAAATACATCAACGGGAAAAACAAATAAAATGCCAAGTTGCCTGCGAATCTCATTCTTCTGATTGTCTTCTGAAATGTGGACCACAAAAACGAGATTGGATTGGATCGATACAATAACGCGGACAAAGACCGCGTATATATCGGCTTAAGTCATTAAGGCCCGGGGGGACTGGGACGACCCAAGGGAAGTCGGAGCAACCCTCGAGTCTTCCCTAGGTTCCAAAAAGCATATAACCTTTATTACACTCATTCGAGTGTATACCGTAGGTTGATACGATAAGAACAGATACTACACTTTGATCTTAGCTATTATTGCCGTCCCGCGGCGAGTCTCCTGGTGGGTCTCGCCACGAAAATGGTTTCTGGCTGTTATACGGCTTCTGGACAAGGTTTTGACTTTTTATGATGGAAATGGGTAAAAATACATGAATTCAATAATTTCCAACCAACTTTCAGCAGTTTCCACCAATTTTCAGAGCAAAAACATGCATTTTTGGGTATTTTGCCGCTTTTTACTAAAAACGCCTCATTTTCACTAAAAATTGGTGGTAACTGCTTGAAATTGGTTGGAAACGACTGAATTCATGTATTTTTACCCATTTTGATAAAAAAAAAGGTGTCAAAACCTTGACCAGAAGCCATTTTCGTGGCGAGATTCACCAGGTGACCCCAGTGATAATGTTTCAAGCTCATAAAGTTTCCCATTTTGTAAAAGAGATTTTCCTTTTGATTCGAAAAAAGAATTCATTCGTTAGACACAAACTATTCACAATCAAAAATTGGAAAGAAATCCGATTAAAACAATATTATGCAAACATTCACATGTCCCTGTAGTCGCCGCGCACGTATTCGTTGTGAACCTTTTTGTACTGTTTCACATTATGATTCTGAAAAATAAAGAGTAAAATGACATGTTGATGGAATGGTTCGACTTACCCTGAAGCCAGTTGTAGTTATGAATTCAGTCTCCGGGAACTGTGTCGTGGCAATTGGTTGCGGAGTTCCGAAGTCCATCTGCTGGTAGAGTGTGAAGATGGGAATGTACTTTTGTTGCGAGAAAACGCGGATCTGAAAGAAAAGAAGTATGGATTGATGTTTCAGATGACTTACCATCGTGCGTTTCTTGTTCCTCTCCTTCTGCTCGATCCATATCGCTCTCTCCTCAGTCATCGGCTCAGCACTCTTCTTCTTCTTTTCAATTGCACTTTTCTTCTTCTTTTCATTTCCAATCGTGTAGATGTTGACCATCTTCAGTTGCAGCCCATTTTCCATGATTTCGTGTCCTGTCTGCACTTTCGACAACACTTCGTTGGTTTCTTGCTCCGCGAGCTCTTCAGATTTCCGACGATCCACCTCCTTTCACGTGTTCTGATTCGTGTCGTACGTGTACTTCTTAGGGTTGACCAGCTGAAGTTTGACGCCGACGTTGTAGCTGGCCTTTGGGATCAGACCCATGATTCCAATTTCGAAACGAGGGAAGATAGCTCGTCCGTCATTAGTCACCATCATTTCGTTCGTTAAAGAATTCAGAAGCTTCCAACTGGCGGCATTCAGAAGATTAAAGACAATGGGATCTGAAAGATAGTCAGGGTTTCTAGAGTGACTGATAAGATACTGATACCGTGAAACCTCTATTAGAAGGGCACCCAATAGTTTGTCTTTGAGCTTCACTATCTCAAAAACTATAAGAGTTATCAAAAAGTTGTCAACTGCAAAGTGGTAGTTCTAATCTTCGTCTACAACTTTGCAGTTGACAACTTTTTGATAACTCTTCTAGTTTTTGAGATAGTGAAGCTCAAAGACAAACTATTGGGTGCCCTTCTAATAGAGGTTTTACGGTAACTTACTTTGCCCCGGGAATCCATATTGTGGAAGTGCATGAGCAAGTTGCGGGGGCATCTGATCGATTCCATGAAGATATCCCGGTTGAGGGTACATCATGAAGTCGTGCTTCTTCTGATGATGCGTGTAGTTGTCTGACGATGGCCCCTGCTGATCCTGATGTTTCATAAAGTCCGGCTTCAACTCGACATTTCTTGGAGCCATGTTCATCTGAGCAAACTTGTCATTCAAGAATCCGAAGCTTCCTCGAGAAAATGAGGATCCGGGTTGATCGCTCAGAGCCAATTGCTGGGACATGTAGTGGTTGTTGGCAGCATCTGGAGCATGGAGCATTTGTTGACTTATGAAGGATGGTCCAGGCTGATCTTTCGGAGCAGTTGGAGCAAGCTGTGGGTTCATGAAGTTGTGATTCGGAGCAGGTTGATGGAACATTTGATGGTTCATGTAGTTCCCTGGGGCTCCGTGTGGATGTTGTGGGAACTGATGATTCATGAACTGGTGGTTGATTCTCTGCATGTGGAAGTTACTGGAAGACGGCTGATGATGGGTCATAAAGTTGTGGTGAGGCCAGTTTTCCTGGTTCCAATGGAAGTCTTGAGGCTGGCCGGAGGGATGATCCTGATCCCATAGAGGTTGTTGAACATTCTGAGGCTGGAATGGGACTGCTGAAGGATTCTGATGATGGTAGGTGTAACGGGGGGCTTCTGGAGCCATTGGAAGATTCTGAAAGGGCCGGTTTACTCTGGGGATTCTGGAGAAGAGAACTTACGGGTTGGTTCATCTGTTGGAACATGGGGTCGGTGGACGAGGAAGGGACCATGGAAGAAGACATTATCGGCAGAGGTGAGAACACTGGACGGAATGGATCTGGATGGGTGGGGCTCATGATTCGGATCGACACGTCTCGGGGGAGGGACCATCTGGAGTATGTTACAATTGCGGTGTACTTTGTATCCATGGAAATTGACTAGAAATCGATGAAGGGAGAGAGCTGACAATGAGAAGTGTGGGACAATGAAGGGACCAATTGGGGGGGGGGGGGAATGAGAAAGGAACTGCGAGTGATATGTTGATAAAGATAACAAGTTGGTACGATTCTGAAGTCATGAAACACCGCGAACTCGATGCTCGACAGTTATCAGAGTTGGGCAGTTTCGAAAGTTGCCGAGATTGAGCCGTATTGAAACTTTACGTTGCATATACATGCAGACCAGTTATTATTCGCGTCCCGCTGCGAGTCACCTGATGGGTCTCGCCACGAAAATGGTTTTTGGCAGGAATACGGCTTCTGGACAAGGTTTTGACACTTTTTTGATGAAAATGGGTAAATTTCAGCAGTTTCCACCGATTTTTAGTGAAATTGAGGTGTTTTTGGTAAAAAGCGGCAAAAAACCCAAAAATGCATGTTTTTGTACTGAAAATTGGTGGAAACTGCTGGTATTTAGCTGGAAATGATTGAAGACATGTCTTTTGACTCGATTTCATCAGAAAAAGTGTCAAAGCCTTGCCCAGAAGCTGTATTTCAGTCAAAAACCATTTTCGTGGCGAGACCCACTCGCTGCGGGACGGCAATAATACATGCAGATCAGTTAAAATGTATTGGTTTATTTTTGGACATTTTGAGACATTTATTTAACAGTTTCTGTTGTGTTATCCATCTCTTTTGTGCAAGAAGGTCAGTGAAGTTGTGTGCGAGTGAAGATTCTGAAATATGGGTTTGAGTTACGCTTTTTGAAAATCACATTCGAAATTTTAAATTGGTGCTCACTCGCAGCGAAAACTAAAGTAAGTTATCACTTATCAGTTCCATTATCAGAGCGTCTTCTGATCAGTTTTGAACCTCTTCTCAAACCTCAATTACACCCTGTGATAAAACGTGAAATAAATATAAATATTATTAGAATATAATACATTTATTCAAAAATTGGATATATACAAATAATCGTATTAGCTTGGTATTGTCAGTTCAAAAATCGGTGCAGTAATCGGCGTGTTCAAAAAGGCCGGGGGTCTAACTTTCGCCTCGGTCACGTTCCAACTATTTTCAGAGTTTCAGTGGAAATAGTTGGAACGTGACCGAGGCGAAAGTTAGACCCCCGGCCTTTTTGAACACGCCGATTACTGCACCGAACTGAAAATAATAAGATGTTAAAAGAGTCAGTAGTTGGCATTATTATCAGTTCTGATCATGTTGTCCTCTTCAATTCGGAATTCGAACTTTCCTTCAGAAAGATTCAGTCTCGCCAGTTTCCCATCATTAAGACAGCGTATAAAGCAATGCATCTTCGCTCGTCTGTAACATGTTTCGAAATTCCCAAATTGTTCATTGAAAACGTACTGGAACGGTTCGATGTACCATCCGGGTCCTTCGGGTTGCTCAATTCCTCTCATAACCTCTCGCAAGTATTTCTCACTGAAAACGGTCTCAGTCTCACCCCATGCCGCCTTCAAACTAATCTCCATATATCGAATTGTTTTGAGTTCTCCGGCCATCCACTTTCGAACAAATTCATTGAGAGCAATCGAATCCGGTCTTACGGCACCCCATAATCGTATTTCTTCGAGTCGATCAGACGTGAGAATCGAGTCGAAATGAAGCCATGCGGAGTGATCGATCTTGACGATCGAATATCTCAGAGGTCTCTTGTACACTACACCATTTTTAACGGATGTGACCAGTGTAAATTTCGAAGCATTCACGTCATCCATCCACGTGTTCAGCTCATCCTGACTCATCAATTCTGGATGCCTTTCGATGATCCTCTCGTTGTTAATACAGAAATTCTCGAATTTCTGAGCGTATTTCCAAACGAACAGGCTTTGAATATCACCCGGAAAACACCACACACTCAAATCAAAATTGTCGCAATTGAAAATTGACAGCAGATTTTCGGTAGCCTTTTCGAGTATTTTCACTAAACTTGAGAACACATCTCTCGTCTTGTAGTAGAACGTGAGTTCGTTTGGTTTGCGGACACGTTCAATTAGTATCCCGTCCACAGTTATCGATTTTCTGTTGGACGGTTCTCGTGTAAGGCAAATATCAAGTGCAATAACCACCCAATATGTTTGATTTTTGTAGTCGAAGCATAGTCGAAGAAGGCTGTCGCTTATGGAAAATAAAAGCTTTTCCAGAGTCAAGTCCAGTGATTTGACGTATTTGGCAGTGTCCGGAGAGCACAACGACAGTTCTAATCTGCAATGTCTTCTTCTTGTTTTCCAATTCATTTTTCAATGCATTTTTTGAAAATGAATTGTTTTAAAGTGAATACTCAATAATCAATCTTACAACAAAAAAGAAAACACATTTGGTTTTGTTTTCAATTTTTAAAATTACAGTATGCCCCTATAATTTCACTTACAAATCAATTGGGTTCAAGTAATCCGAAATGTGATGAAAAGTGTCAGTGGGAATTCGTAGAAGAAGGGGCTTTGAATTTTCGAGAAGTGAGGACATATTGTCCCCCTTTTATTCAAAATATTGTTTTGCTTGCTCAGCGTAAAACTGTTCGGGAAATGCGCCAGCTGACTAGGCTAAATAGTGCTGACGCACTTTACGTCACACCCTTGTTATTCTGAGTATGTCGTTAGTCGGCGGTGAACATTCGGAAAGGTCTCGCCACGAAATTGGAGAAACAGTTTGGGCGCCTAGAAAGACGCAGGCGCAGAGAGAGACGCAGACGTAAAGAGAGCAAAACCACCGGCTTCAAGCTTATTGTAGTTTGAAAGTTGCAACTCAAAACTTCATCTCGCATTCAAATTTTTCAAATTGGCGCCACACAGTATCTCACAGCGAAAACTACAGTAAGATTTCCCATTTTTCAGCTTTTCCTACAATTTCCGAACAGGAAAAACTCGGAAACCGCTGAAAAATGGCAAATCTTACTGTAACTTTCGCTTCGAGATATCCTGTGGCGCCAATTTGAAAATTTGAAAATCGAACCGTTCCAGTACGTTTTCAATGAACAATTTAGGAATTTCGGAACCTGTTACAGACGAGAGAAGATACATTGCTTCATAAGCCGTGTCAGTGATGGAAAACTTGCTGAACTGAAGTTTCATGGAAGAAAGTTCGAATTCCGAACTGAAAAGAACAACATGATCAACATTGATAAAAATGCCAACTACTGACTCTTTCAAAATTTTATTACCAAGCTAATACGAGGGTGCAATTGGGATCTGAACTGATGAGTGATAAGAAGATGATTTGATAGAGGAATACGCACTTATGGTCTCTCGCAGATAACCAACTGAGAGACCGCGAACGGGGATGGATGAGGGTGGAATGAGAAGTTTTGAAACTGATTTGAAGATGTTTTGATTGTGAATGTGATGTGTTGAGTGAGGAATACGCACTTATGGTCTCTCGCAGCTAACCTACTGAGAGACCGCGAACGGGGGTGGATGAGGGTGGAATGAGCAGTTCTGAAACTGATTGGAAGATGTTTTGATTGTGAATGTGATGTGTTGAGTGAGGAATATGCACTTTTAGGAGGAGCCGATTTGGAAGTGGCGGGCGCTCACTCACCTCCGTGTTCGTCCACTGAAGCATCCTTGCCGCATCTTCGAAGCGATCCGATCCAAGGAAGAGAGAGGAGCTTCTTAGAAGCTTTGAAAACCGAGAACTGATCGCTCCAGGGCTCGATGACCCTGGTATAATCAACTGATAAGATCTACCCTAGATCACCACGCCGAAACTGATAACGTGAGATCAGCCTTGTTTTCAATGTTATTTTGGGACAGGTCACGTGGAATTTTGGACATCTTTACTATTACTAATTGACAAAGTCTGTCTGCGTGTCTGTCTGTCGTTCTGCTGCCGTTTCTCAGCTCTTTCTCAGCTCTCAGAATTTACAGAACTCTTCGGTTTTTGAGTCTGTTTGCGGAATAGGGCCAGCTCAAATGAATTTGGAACGGGGAATTGATTCTGATAAAATAAACCGAGTGAATAAAGGATCAAATGGGTTTCTTCGAGTTTATGTAGCTATTGGCTGTCATCACAGGGGCGAGAAGAAATTTACAAATAAAACATCAATCATTCGAAGAATTCGAGTTATTCAGCTATCCAGGACGAGCCATTTCTGCGTGATGGACTGCGCCTTCGCATCGCCAATCGGTTCACGGATGCGGCATTTGGCGGAGAGAAGGCCTCCGACGGCTTTGCGACCGTCCTTCAGTGGCAGCGACTCTTCCATTTCAGCGGATTGTTCCAGCTTGTCCAGTTTCCATTCGCAAGTTCCCAGCAACTTGTCGCTTCTCATGAATCCTCCTTTTTGGAACACCTGAAACAGAATCCTTTGAGTCATCAGAATCCTTATTCCACAAACCTCAAACTTCAATCCCTGTCTCTTGAAAGTCCTCTGCAACTTTGCATTTCTCGTTTTTCCACTTCCAATTTGAAGCATGACGAGTTCGGAGAATTCTGGAGACGTCGTGCCCGAGATCAATTTCGATTTGCCCGTTTGTGGTGGAGCGTCGTTGGAAAGTGGCGGGAAGGCGTACTTGACGAACAGGTTGGCGTGATGGACTTCATAGCCAGAGGGCAAGGGGACGTCTCTGAAAAGAAAGAAGGCGTGATGGGATTCTGAATGAATCAGGAGCCAGAAGACAGCTTCCGAGTCTTCTGAATCTCACGAGAATCTTCTGATTCCTGCTGTCTCCCCCAGAAGACGTCACAAGATTCCCTTACCTGCACGACAAAATAGTCAGCTCAATGACATCCTCCGCGAGATCCGGGAACAAATCAGCCGACGGGATCTGTCTGGCTTCATAGTGGAACTTCGGCAGGTTCAACCCCTGCTTCGCGACCTCCCTGACCAACAGCAGATCCTGTCTCGCCGTCTTGGCCCATCCCTCGAACAACCTCACTTTTCCGACGTCTCCGAGTCTTGTGAACCGCATCTGATTGCTCTCAGCACTTCGGACCTGCTCTATCAGTGTTTTCTCCAGAAGAGCCAGTCGTTCTCCGCGATTCTCGAGGCCTCCAGAAGACGTGGCGGCTTGAATCCGTGGCTGAAGGGTCGCCGTTGAAGTGGTCGCTTGCGGTGGGATCGGAGTGGCTTTGATGGAGACAGGCAGTCCTGCCTGGGCGGCCTGAATCATCTTGTCGAATCCTTTGGCCTCCAGAAGGTACTTCTTCGCCGTCTCCACGTCACCCTTGGACTTGGCATGGATGGCGGCTTGCTTGAATTGAGCTTGTCGTTGGAGCAAGAATTCGAGTTGAGAAGAGTTGCGGCTCTTTCCCTCCACACCACTCGGAGCCAAGGGACCCACTTGAGAAGGGGCGGGGCGTTGGTGGGCGTGGCTTGGAGCAGGAGCTCCTCCAGAAGATCCTCCAGAAGCCGTCTGCGGTGGCAACGCGGTCATGTCCGGAAGCGTCGGCAGTTCCGCGATGACTACCGCGCGGCCAGCATGCGCGTCGCGGATCGCTTCCGCGTATTGTCCAGCGAGCCGCGTGTTCATCCGTTCTTTCCGCTCGTTTCCGTCGCTTTTGGCTTTTTGGGCCATTTGGAGGTAGCGTTGTTGACGTTGTTGAAGGGCGTCGATAAAGGACAACGGGCCTTTTGGAGCTGCTTGAGTTGGAACTGGCGCTGGAGGGGGCGGGGCTTGAGCAGGAGTGGGCGGAGCCTTGCGATACGGCGGTGGGGACGGTGGAACATCGGCGAGATCCATCTCGTCAGCACCACACTGATCTAGAGCAGCGATTGCCTGGAAGAGATTTCGGTTATTTAGGTTTTAAGGCCATCGGGTACCTGATCAAAAGCCTTGGCCATCCCAACAGACTCCTTCGCTGATTCCTTATCACCAGCAGCAATGGCGGCTTTTCCATTTGCCACGTAGAGGTTCCGACGGTGTTGAAGGACTCGGAAGATGGCGGCTTTGCGGGGATCCTCGGGTTCCTTCGCGGAAACTTTACGTTCTGGAGGTGGAGGTGGAGCTGAAGAAGCTGCAGGTTGAGCTGGACGACGTTCCGGAACCGGTGGAGCATGCGCGGCCTCTCGAAGAGCTGGAGCTGGTGGATGGGCGGCCGGTTGAGCTGTCGGAGCCGCCGGAGCCGTGGGATCAAAGGTGAAGTTGGGCGGAGCAACTGGAATCTCCGACGGATCGATCTTCTTGCCTTGCTCCACAGCTCGGATGAGCTCAGCGAGCTTGTCAACGGCTCTTTTGTACCTTCGCGACTTGGCAGATTCATTGGCGGCATCAGCGGTTTGTTTGAGTTTCGAGTAGACTGCGTGGAGCTGACGGAGCTGAGAAAGCTGCGAGTTATCAATTCCAAGAGAAGGGGCGGGGCCTGGAGGAGGGGCTTGAGCTGGTGTCGCCGGCAACTGTCTTTTGGGAACTGGAGGTGGTGGTGGAGCTTCGGATCCTCCGACCAATCCGGCCAACTCGTTCAGCAACTCGTCGTCCATCTCGAGTGCATCATCGTCTCCGTCTCCATGATCATCGGCGAGGGCGGCTGCGAGAGCACGTGGATCCACTCCGGGAACTGATTGAACGGGAGCGGCGGGACGACGGGATGGTGGGGCGGCACGGGTGGCTGGCGGGGCTTGTCTGGAAACGTTTAACAATTTTCAAAGAGGAAAATGGCATTTCTCGCAACTTTTTTTCTGTTGGACAGGCCAAAAACAAGATTTTTCAAGTTTTTTTCTTCAATTTAAGTGATTTTTTCATTTTTTCAATAAGAACTAGTGTTTCCTTTTAAAATGTTGTAAATTTTCCTTTTTTAACGACCTAATTTAGTCAAATTCCGACGAAAATCCATGTTTCAAAGTCAAAAACCACTCGTGTCGATTTACGATAAACTCGGCGCTTCGTCGTAATTCCGGAGTGTCGTTTGGAATTTTCTTTTCACATTTCAGAAGCTATTTTTCACTTTTTCCCACCTGCTCCTGCCCATTTCTTCCTCTTGAATAGCGGCCAACTCGGCAAGCAATTCGGCGTCTTCTTCCAAATTTCCACCGTAAACGGAAGCCTCCATATCGTTGAAATTCATGATTATCTGGCCTGGAAGAGGAAAAATTTAGGTGAAAAAAGAAAAATGCAAAAATTAGAGGAAAATGCGAAAAATAAGCATAGATAGGTAGAAAAAGCTGATAAAAACAGCAAAAATAAATGGAAAGAAATTTAAAATTTAAAAATTCAAAAAAAAAATTTTTTTTCTCAACATTTAAAAATTCAACAAAAAAAAATCAAAATCAACAAGAATTATTCTTCAAATCTTCCTCTTCAATCCCAAATTCCTTCAACAATCGCTTTCGATCGATAATTGGTCGCTCGGGCTCTCCGAGCCCAAGAATCACTTCCTTGTTCCCTTGACACTCATCAGTGAGCTGGCGGACACAGAAAATGCACCAATTCCTCTGAAAAATCGAATACTTGATAATTTCTTATCACCTCATCACTAACCATCGCATAGCTCTCCATAAAATACTCTGGCCGTCTCGAAGTGCACTGCAGAACCGACAAAAGACCCATTCGGCCGTTTTCCAGAGTCGCCAGTTTGTTAGAAGGTGATAAGCTGCACAGATTGGCTGAAACACTGATAAGCTGATAAGACTTATTGATAAGACTAACCAATAGCCTTCAAGCAGGCCAGCTTGAGCTCTCCGATTAGGTGATAAGATTCATTGATAGTCTGATAGTGTTGTAGGAAGACTTCTGATAGCGGCTGCAGCGATTCAGAAGCTTCGACACGTGGCAATCGAGATGGCGGCTGGAAAAATGGATGGTGATAAGGATCAGTGATAAGTTATCACTCACCGGTTGTTTCGGCCTATCAGTCTGCTTATCTCTCATCTTATCATATCTTCTCTCTTCCTCGATTCGTTTTCTCAAATTCTCAAAATTGGCTCCAGAAGGCAATTCTGGCCAATTGGGACCTTGTTTTTCACGGAAATCGGCGAATTCCGCTTCCGAATGGAGAATCTGAAAGTGATAACAGTGATAAGAACTGATAAGTGACAAGGTACCGTATCCAGAACATCAACGATTGTGTTGATAGCAGTGGCTTTTTCGCAGAGATGCGACGTCATTTCGGTGTTGGTGCACATGTCGCCTGAAGTGATAAGAGGTTTTTATCAAATCTTATCAGTTTATCACTAACCCACAATCTCCACAAGCACATTGAGCATTTCCACAGTGGATTTCCTTCTCTGCTCCACAGATTCCGGCTCTTTTCGTGCCTTGGCCATCAGAAAAGCCCCGTAATCAACTGTTATCAGTTCGAGAAGATTGATAACAAAAAGAAGGTTATTCGAATGAATCGGAAGTCCCGGCTTCTCCTGAATCGCTTTGAAAACGTCCAGAAGAGCACAGAAAGTGGGCGGAGTCAATTCGGCGTAACAATTTGCCAGAAAACCGTAATCCTTCTCGAAAAGTGTTGAGAAATAGGCAAATATCAGCGTTTGATTATCATTATCACCAGGCTTATCACTAGTTTCCATGATAAGAACCCTCTCGACCAGGTTACTGTATCTCGGCGATTTCTGGAATTCCAGGTAAGACCCATCGGCGGTTTTGACGAGAAGAAGCAAGAATTCCGGGTTGAATTGACGAGTCGCCAGTAGGGTTTCCAGAAGATCCACGGATTCAGATGGGATTCGGCGGGCAAATTTTGGAGATCGTTGGGCAAGATTCAGAAGGAGACGGATGGCACGACGGGACTTCTTCAGGGATTCTGAGGGTTCAGATGATGACGTGGATTGGAGAAAGTTGGCGAAACAGATGGAAAGCAGCGATTGGTAGATTGCCGATGAGTCCTGGAAAATAATTTGTTTTCCTCTAAAATTCGACCAATTTGGGAGAGAACAGGGATATTCCTTGCCACGGCGCGGCAAACACTACGTGCAGTAGAAAATTTTCGAAAAGTGCGGCCACCAATCAGCGACGAGAGGAGGGGCGTGAGCAAAGCGCTGATTGGCTGCTGGAAATGCAAGCGTGCGGCGCGCTTCTTTTGCAATGCTGCGGCACACTTTCTCTGCAATTGATGAAAAAATAAAAGGATGTTTACTGGCTATTACTGAATTTTTTAACAAAAGAAAAGTGAAAAATTAATGAATAGTCGTCTACAATATTATCAAACACAAAATTAAGGATTTTTAAAAAACTCGGTAATTCCTTCAAATGGATTTTCCAGCCGTTAGACTGATTTTTGTAGATTCTTCTTGTGATCATTCGATTCCTTGTAAAATTTAGAAACTTTTCTATTTTCAACATTTGCAAAATGACACACAGATCTCCAGAAAAATCCATTATTAGGGGTTGGCCTAGAAATCCGCCATAAACCTTAAAACCGGTTTTGCGGGCGTTAAACTGATTTTTATGACACGTTTGAGCTCGCAAAAAATTTCTCGTTCAATTTAGAAACTTTTCTATTTTCAACATTTGAGTTTTTACATGTCGGACTGCTTAGGCCGCAACCCGGAAATGGGTTGGGACCTAGTGCGTTGGATAGAGAATGGTCGAGTTACTATAGTGAACTGAAGTTAGATTTTGCAAAGAAGTCCTAGTTTTCGAGAAATTCGAGGTCAAAGTTACAGGCCATTTCGGCGCATTTTCACGTTTTTCACGCGCATTATTTATGTACGGACTTGAGAAGCTCTAAAATCACCGGCCGAATGGTCCAGGGGATAGCGTGGATGAATACTATGGGGGAGGGTATGGTTCGGATCCACTTTTACTATTTCTTTTTTTTTCTTTTGAACTATTCTTTTTCATGAAGTCCCGACTATGCAGAAGGATGAAAATCGACCAAAACACTGAAAAAGTTGGAAATACAGAAGATTTCTGCTATTTTTATCTCCCTCCTTCAAATTTCCGTGCCAAGAAGAAGTTTTGGGAGCAAAATAGCAGAAATCTTCTGTATTTCCAACTTTTTCAGTGTTTTGGTCGATTTTCATTCTCCTGCATAGTCGGGACTTCATGAAAAAGAATAGTTCAAAAGAAAAAAAAAGAAATAGTAAAAGTGGATCTGAACCATACCCTCCCCCATAGTATTCATCCACGCTACCCCCTGGACCATTCGGCCGGTGATTTTCAGAGCTTCTCAAGTCCGTACATAAATAGGGCGCGTGAAAAACGTGAAAATGCGCCGAAATGGCCTGTAACTTTGACCTCGAATTTCTCGAAAACTAGGACTTCTTTGCAAAATCTAACTTCAGTTCACTATAGTAACTCGACCATTCTCTATCCAACGCACTAGGTCCCAACCCGTTTCCGGGTTGCGGCCTAAGCAGTCCGACATGTTAGTATTAACTTCCGAGATAATTCAGCTTTTGTTGATATGGCCTAGCATACGAGAGGTAGGAGACGGAGCCTAAATATGTGGCCTAGAATTTGAGGACTAGAAAACTCCGGAAGAGGTAGTGAATGCCGCGCCGTGCTTGCTGGAATTATTAAAATTTGCTAAACACAGTGCACTTACGACACTCCGCACCAAGTGCTAAACACAATGCACCTACGACACTCCGCACATTTACGGGAGCCGGGAATTTTATTTTTTTCTGGTTTTTGGATGATTTTCTTCGATTTTCTCGCTATTTTCACAAATAATGAAGCAGATTTTTATCAGGAAAATATAAAAACTCGTCTGTTATAACTCGAAAATCAAAAAATTTGGAAAAAAATGCGAAAATGCGCTAAAACCGTGTTTTTTTAGATGTTCTCCCAACTTTTTCCAAATTTTGTCATAAAACAAGTTCAAATCACCTCCAGGAACGTCTCAATGATATCCTTCGACTTCTCATCAGTTCCCACTTCTCTCATTGCTGCGAACAGGTCGTCTGATTGGATTTCGGCTGAAAAACATTTTTTACAGTTTGGAAAATGTGGAATTATTATTATTTTCTAGGCTTTCCAGTTTAGGAACTCCGTATCACTGATAATTTGAAAAAAAGACGAATCTCACCTCCATAATCCAATTCTCCATTAAATTTGTCGGTTTTGCCGAGTTTTACCAGCTCTCGGAGCACCGTTTCCATGGTTTTCCTGATAACACATTTTTAAATTCAAATTCAAATTTAAAAAAAAAAGAAAGAAGAGATACGCTTGGTGATAACAACCAGATAAGAATATCAAAAATTCAAAATAAATCAATTCACACAAAAATATTTCTTTTCCATCAAAAAAAAATATTCTGAATTATGACAAAAGCAACGCGAATATGGCAATTTTCAGCGATTTTAGGTAAAAGTTGAGTTAAATATTGTGAAGATCATTGGGAAAAGCTCGGGGAAATGGGAACAATTCACAGGGGGAACATTAGAAAAAATGCGTAGAATGAGACTTTTTACAAGCGAAAATCAGCAAAAATTAGGATGAAAATACACAACAATAGGGTAGGCAAGTGCGCTCCACGGGCAAGTTTAAAATCTCCGATTCGGGAATATGCAATGCTCAAAGAACAAGTCGCCGGAGCAATCTCCGAGCATTTCGGCTTTTTCAGAGTTTGTGAACTTCTCGAGAACACGTCCGACAGTTGGGATGATTCGGGTGGCGTGTTTTCCAATGACCAGAAGGCGGATTGGGACGTCTTCGAGAATCTGGAGACATGAGAAGTGGCCAGTCCAGGAGAGAAGCACGGAACGCTGGAAATGAAGATGATTGAAGAGAAGGGCTCGTAAATCGGCTCCGGGACATTTCGCACTGTATTTTCGCTGTTTTTTCGGGTTTCTTGGGTCGAAAAGTATGAAGTTCACTTCTAAGAACGTTAAAACGATCTTTTTATTCACTTTTCCATACTTTTCGACCCAGAAAACCCGAAAAAACAGCGGAAATACAGTCCGTTTATCTGCGAAACGTCCCGGAGCTCGTAAATCTACCCCAAACTCCCTTTTTTTTTTCAAAAACTCCATTTTCACCCAAAAATCCACTTACCTTCTGCCACGTCTCCATCCTCTCCACCACGTTATCCATCAACTCGGCCCATTTCAAAACCGCTTCTTCCTCTTTTTCCAGCGCTGCCCAGCATCTTCTGGAAAATAGAAACATCAGACATCTTCGGAATCCCCCGAATCTCTTACTCCTTCACTAGTTCCGGTGCCTTCCTCAATGTCTCACCACTTCTACAAAGACAATCCTCCAGAAGAATCGTGAGAATCAGAAGACGTTCCGGATTCAGAGTCTTCAGAATTCGTGTCTGTTGGCAGAAGGAAGAAACGATTGACGACGTGAGGTCCTTGGAGGCCTTCTGAATCCTCTCACTGGCTTCAGAATCCTCAGACGCTGATTTCCGAGTTGAATACGTAAACTTCAGGATGACATCCACGTAATCCGTGAGAAGTTCAGAATCTTCAAATTGATCCGCCAACGTGATGATTCTGGAGCACAACGCTGATCCTTTGGATGCTACGAGAGCTTCCAGAATCTCCTCCCTTCGAAGTGACGTCTTCAGGAATCCGCAGATGTTCTCAATGACCGTCGGGGCTTCAGAATCCAACTTCTGAAGTTCCCGATGCTTCAGATGCTTCTGCGGCGTCTTCACCATCTGAATCCTCGAATTCACCGACTTCAACGTCGCTGTCAGCACATCCAGAAGCGCCGAAAGCTGCGGAGAGTCTCCAGAAGACGTGGAGATCAGGGCAACGATTCGATCAAGGATTCTGATGAGTTCCGACTTGAAAACCACAGAATACGCGACTCTAGGGTCCCGAAGGAAGGTGCAGAAGGCGTGGCACATCCGAATACACAATCGAAGCGATGCCCCACGGGTGGTCCAATCCAGAAGCACATCACACATCTTCTGAGGGCCCGAGATGGCACAGAATTGCTCCAGATTCACCAAAGACGAACTTTCAGCCTTGAAGTCTGATTCGACAGCTGATAACAGTTCTGATAACGATTTCTCGACAGATTCCTGTGTTTTATCATCGATTTGTCCCTTCGAAGTCATCTTTTCAATCGATAAGTTGAAGTCTCGAATTGATTTCGTGCGATTCCTCGGAGACGTCACGGGGCCCGGGATGTCAGTGAGTTGAACCGATCGGAGAGCTTCACGGGACTTCAGAAGCGCTTCTTCCCGAAGATTCCGAGAATTCTGAAGTTCCACGCCTTCAGAATCCACCGAAGCAACATCTTGGAAGATTCCATAAAAGTGCCGCTTGATCTCCTCGAGCACACTGCCACTAGTCAACGTCTTCGTCTGATCCTGATGCTCCTTGGAGCACACCAAATGCACAGCAGCCTCCAGATCCGAGCAAACTCTCACCGAGCACAGTGTGCATTCCCTGGGACCCCGAGGATCCGCAGAAGGCCATTGCCACGTGGCAGAAGCCGGAACTTCTGGAGAGTCACAAAGAGAGTGAAGGTACTGTAGCATGTCTTCAGGATGTGCTCCAGAATCCCTCGGAGACGACTTCTGAAGCCGTTCCTTCTGCTCTTTCTGCTCCTTTTGCTCGCTGAGCTGTCGGATTTGAGCCCGTCTCGCCGTCGCAGCGGCCTCCTGTTCCCGCTTCTTCGCCGCCTTCTCCTCGTGTTTTCGGGCTCGTTCATCGGCCAGCTGCTTCTGTTTCTCCTCCGTACACGCGTCTTTGGCGAGCAAGTCGTGTCTGGAAAATGGCCTTTATCACTGTTTGCCCTTATCACTGATTTGGGTCTTACCTCTTATTATCCTCCTGCAACGTGGCAATAAACTTGACCTCCATGACCCTCTGATCATCATCCTTGGCCTTCCTAATGACCTCCATAATGTTCTTATCTCTGTTATCAGCAGCTCTCTGCATTCGTTCCTC
Source organism: Caenorhabditis becei (assembly GCA_900536315.3). Taxonomy (NCBI): domain Eukaryota; kingdom Metazoa; phylum Nematoda; class Chromadorea; order Rhabditida; family Rhabditidae; genus Caenorhabditis; species Caenorhabditis becei. The sequence continues at coordinate 323,144 of LR538563.1, forward strand.
CAACATCCGTCTCTTTCTTTCCTTCAACGCCTCCTGCTTCTCACGGACCTCCTCGACTCGCTTCGCCAGTTCCTTCAGTTTCACAGCTTTCGCCTCCTGAAAATGGACTTTTTTTGGCTTTGGAGAGGTTTTGGAGTTGCGGGAATTCAAAATTCGCAGTGGGTCTCGCAACGAAAGTTTTCGGCGCAGAACGTGCTGCGCCTTTAAATCGGGTACGGTAGTTGCGTTTGCCTTCTGCACCTTCCTTTGGGACCCGAGAATCGCGTATTCTGTGGTTTTCAAGTCGGATCTCATCAGAATCCTCGACAGAATCGTCGCCCTGATCTCCACGTCTTCTGGAGACTCTGCGCAGCTTTCGGCGCTTCTGGATGTGCTGACGGCGACGTTGAAGTCGGTGAATGCGAGGATTCAGATGGTGAAGACGCCGCAGAAGCATCTGAAGCATCGGGAACTTCAGAAGTTGGATTCTGAAGCTCCGACGGTTATTGAGAACATCTGCGGGTTCCTGAAGGCGTCACTTCGGAGAGGCACAACTACCGTACCACGCTTTAAAGGCGCAGCACGTTTTGCGCCGGAACCTTTCGTTCGTTGCGAGACCCACTCTGATTTTAAAATAAAACGAGGGGCGGGAATTCAAAATTTTCCATACCTGTAACTGCTGCCTCAAGTTCTCTGCATTCTTCTGCTTCGCCTCGTGTCTCTTCCCAAAGTCATCATCATCCTTCTGTCGATTCCTCCGACTCGGCGACGACATCTTCTCGTGCTTCTCCACCGGCGTCCCCGGCTCATGAACGTTCTTCGAGTACTGAGCAATCGCCTCCTGCTCCATCAGCTCCGACCAGGCCAGCGACCGTATCTCCTCGAAAACCTTGTAAAAGTTCTCCATCTCCTCCTCTTTCTTCTGCTTCTCCTGCTTCTTTTGCCGCTTCTTCTCCTCTTTCTCCAAATCATCCGCTTCCGCCTCGACCTGCCGCTCCAATTCCGCGTCTATCGACATCGATTCCGCTTGCTTTATCTCCAAATTCAACGAATTCTCCTCAAGGGCCAGTGACTCCTCCTCTTCCGTCATTTCTCTCCATTCCTCGTCTTTCTCCAATTCTTCCGGAACTTCCACGTATCCGAACAGGGATCCCGTGGATTTGGGCGGCTGGGAGATGGAACTGGAAGGTGTCGGATCAGCTGGAACCAGGTCTTCCGAGTGTTCCGAAGATGGATGCGCGGTTTCTTCGTTTATCGATTGGAGTTCGGCGGTGGACGACTGAGAGCCAGTGGTTTCCTGGAAAACAATGATAAGCTGATTAGCTGTAATCACCACTCACTTTCCCGCCTCTCCTGCAACTTTTCTGCTGATTAAAAGCCTCGACACTCTTCCGAACAGCCTGCGGATCTGCAAATGTGAATCCGCACTGCCTCGTGCTCTTCTCCTTCTTCTGCTTCGCCCGTAACTTCTCCACGAGCACTTGCTGGTTCTTCTCCCACAAAAGCTGTCGAGAATAAGCCATTTTCGCCATCGAAGCACGAGTTTGTGGTAGATCCATAGCACTTCTCGGGCAGGTCAGGGTCCTGTTGGATGCCTGGGGGCCCCGTTTATAAGAAGTAGACGACAAGCGTTCGTACACATTCAGCGGGATCTCTTCACTCGTCTCCTTCTCCTTCTCCACACTCATCTCCCGATCGAATTCCGACACTGTAGTGCTGGAAGTCGACTTTCTCCTTCGATTCGACACCACTTTCCAGCCATCAGCAGGCCCAGAAGCGTCTCCTGGATGGCTTACGGCCACGGCCGCCACTGCAGCTGCGGCGGTGATCCGGGCGTATGTTAGAGCTGCTGGAGCGGTCGTTTCCGAGGATTCTTGAGTTGGAGACACGTTTTTGACTGCTTCGGCGATTATGGAAGATATCGGATGAAGAGGTTTGTCTTTGATGGATGTTGGGTTCGGGGAGGACATGGATTTGCGGATTTCCCAAGCAACTGATGGACGTTTTTGCGATTCTTGGTTCTCGGACCACTCTTTTTCGACGTTGATCGTTTCGATGAGCGATTTGAAGTCGTTGCTGGCGGATTGAAGGTAGAGCATCGCTTCCTGCAAGAAAAACATGTTTTCTTATTAAAATTGTTGTTTTTTTAGCTTTTCAGAAGCTACTTTTGCCCAATTTTACAACAGCTCCACTAACCCGACACCCAGCCACCGACTGTTCACTTCTACACATCTCATACAAGCAATCGATAGTCGTCTTCAAGTTGTCCACGTATCCAGTCCATTGTCGCGCCCGTTTCTTCCTGCAAAATCCCGGATGTTACGAAATCGCGCTGACTCATGACTAACCTGTTTTTCTTCTTTTTGGATGATCGAGACACGACCGACTCGGCTTTTTCTTTTTCTGTCGTGTTCATCTGCAATTATTGATAAGATTTTGATAAGAAATTCACAAGAAAAAGCTGAAAATCGAGCTGAAATCGATGGGAAAACGCTGAAAATCATGAAAAATGTCACGAGAAACTTGCGGCGGCCTAGCTTTTGCATGGCCTAGACGGCCACGGCCGCCATTGATTTTGAACGAATTTCAATGCATTTTTTATCAATTTCTCCAAGTATTTCCTATTTTCCTCTTATTTTCTCGTAAAATCTTTATTCTGCGACCTTTCAAAATTAAATTCCCACCACCTAAATGTTCAGAATCGATCGAATCGCCAGATACGTCACGGAAGATTAGATAGGATCTCGACGGATCAACGAAAGCGGATTTCGAAAAGGTTGGTGATCTTTTATTATGTCCTCTACACTAAAAATGCAGTATCACAGGCTTGTAAGCCAATTTTCTACCAAAAACTGCTGAATTTTCATGTTTTAGGACAAAAAATCAGCGATGCAAGTGCGGATACACGCCAAAAACACGTTCACCATCGTTATGGGCGTCGGATTTCTCTATTTAGCGTATCTTATATTTTTTGAGGTGAGAAAAATCAATTTGAAGGTTAAAAATCAAATGTTGTATTCCAGAGCGGCGACGGAATGCCCGAAATCGACGTGGATCTGAAAGACGTCATCAGCTACGCAGTTCTGGCGATCGAAATGGGCGGACATGCTGTTACAAAGGTTCATGAGGAGAAAAGTAAGGATTTACGTTGTTTTATGGAAATAATAGCTTAAAACAACCGAAAAACTAGAAAAATCGTCCAAAATTCAAAGAAATTAGCCAAAAACAGCGATGTTTCATTGTTTTCCCTCAATTTTCATCATTTTTGCATAAAAATCAACAAAAATTCAACAAAAACCTGCTAAAACCGCCTAAAACCTGTGAATTCCCAATTTTCAGCTCTAAACGCCGCTGCCAAAGGCCTAACCGACGAAGGCAAGGAAGAACTCCTGACCCGAGCAGATTTAATATCAAATCACTTGATTCTAGACATTCTGCAGAGGTTTCCAAGGCTTCAGGTGAGGAAAAAGCTATAATTCGTTGAAATTCATTGAAACTCACCCAGAAAAGCTAAAAAACCGCAATTTACCACTCAAAACCCCCATTTTCAGATTGTTTCCGAGGAGAAGCAATCAGAGTTCACTGACCGAGAAGTCGAGCCGTATCGATCGGACAACTACGCTGTCTGGCAGAGTGTCAAGGAGATTCTCGACAAGATTCCGAGTCGACGGCTTCAATTATCCGATGTCAGGGTGTTCGTGGATCCGTTGGACGCCACACAGGAGTTTACAGGTGGGAAATTTGAAAAATCTAACTGAAAACGCAAGAATTCACTGGAAAACCACCTAAAAACTTTGAAAAACACCAATTTTTCTAAAAATTAGCCTATTTTTCCAGAAGGACTCACTGAATACGTCACTGTGATGGCTTGTATCGTAGTGGACGCCGAGCCGATCTTTGGAGCCATTTATCGACCGTTTTACAATGAAACTAGTGAGTTTTTCATTGAAATCTCATGAAAATCAGTCAAAAATCGTTATTTTCAAGATTTTTAGCCGAAAAAGCTACTTTCCAATAGTTTTTTATTTGCAGTATTCGGCCTGCAAGGCTTCGGAGTGATCTCTTCGGACGGCCACAAAATCTCTCCGATGGACGAATCGAAGACGTCGAAAAAAGTGGTGGTGTCGAGATCTCATGCGGGAAAAGTGAAAGAAGTCGTCGAGAAGGTCTACGGAAACAAGATGGACATCGAACCGGCCGGTGGTAGTGGGTATAAGACACTTCGATTGGTCAATGGCACTGCTGGTAAGGAGGGAAATTGAAACTGTGGGAGAAGCTGAATTTCAACAGGAAAAATGAATGAAATTTCCAAAAAGTCGAAATTTTCAAAAAAAAAGAATTGAACAATTTTTTTAAAAACCCAATTTTTCTTGTCTTTCTCAAATTCCCTCCCATTCTCCAGAACTCTACCTTCACACCACCGCCATCAAAAAATGGGACACTTGTGCCGGAGACGCGATTCTTCGAACAATGGGCGGAGCCATGCTGGATCTGGAAGGGGAGCCCCTCAAGTACACATCTGATAACTGTTATCACCTCTTATCACCCCATTCTTTCAGATACTCCTCCACGGATCCAATTCTCAACAAGAAGGGACTCCTCGGAACCGTCCGCAACCCGTATAGCTACTTCAAAAAGTTCCAGGGAATCAAATTGTTGTAATTATTGATTTTTCTGAAAATTTTCTTTTATCGCACCCTTTTTCTGTATTTCTTGAATTTTTTCTTTTTTTTCCATAATTTTTTTTACGCATAGTGCAATCAAATACGGGTTTTTTTGTATGTACATAAAGATTTTTTAATTTTTTTCAATTTCAAAAAAAAAATTTTTTGAAAAATCAATATGCCACGTGGATTCAGGTCGTGGAATTTTTTTACTTTTAATTTTAAATGTTTTTTAAAATAAAATATTTTTTTTTTTAATTCAGATGTCACAAGAAAGACAAGTGATTGTACCATTTACACCGTGAGTTTTCAAAAAAATTAAATTTTTTAAAAATTGAAAAAAAAATTTTTTAGGATGAACTTTGTCAAAAAATGTGAAAAATGATCTGATTTTGATAAGAAAATTTAAAATTTTCATTAGAAAAATTTTTTAAATCAATTTTTTGAAAATTGTAAAAAAATGCATTTTTGGAAAACATTCAATTTTTTAAAAATTCAAAAAAAAAATTTTCGTCAAAAAATGTAAAAATTTTCCTGATTTCAACGAGAAAATCTAAAATTTTCATTAAAACATATTTTTTAAAAATAAATTTTAAAAAATCGGAAATGTCAGAAAAATGGAATTTTTTCAAAATTCCTAAAAATTGAAAAAATATTACAAATTCCGAAAAAATTCAAGAAAACATGTTTTTTGGGCTGAAATTCCAAAAATCCAGCTTTTCTTTGAGAAAATCACAACTTTCCCCGATTTCCTCCAATTTTCCCATTTCTCAGCTATGAATGGAAGTACGTCCGTCAGTTATTCCGAAGTCGTCGTCAAGAAGACGTCGAAGAATGTGTCATCATGCTGTCCACGTGGATTTCAAGGTAAATCCCCCTGAAATCTGGCAAAAATTGATATTCCTAAAATTCAGAACCGGCAACAGCACTCCAGTGGCGATTTCTTGCAGTCACGTGCTTCTGCAAGCGATTTCTGCAGAACTGGCGAATGAGGTTGGGTCTCGACACGAAAATGCATTGAATTATAAAAGGATTCATTTCAAGGGAATGCAGGATTCGGAAAAGTACAGAGCAATCGACGATCTTCGCTCGAAACACGGTTTCGCAATTGTCAGGTAAGAGAAGTTTAGCAGAACTGAACACAAATGGTGGCGATGAGAATGAGGGAGCAGCTGGCGCCGACGAACACAATTATGGCGACGAGCAGGGCGAATTGGGTGTAATGGGCCGCCGGGGGAGCAGCCGATGACGGCTCCAGGCCACTGTCGATTAGCGCCTGGAATTAGGGGGAGGGAATTTGAAAAATTGGATTAGAACACTAATTTGTGTAGGAATTTGATGGAATCATAGCAGCAAAAACAGTTTTTTAGAAGTTTGGAACTAGTTTTATAAGTGTTGACGGGTTCTGTTCGATGGAGCACACTTGCTATATGATCGAAATGTTCTTTAGAGCGCATTTCTGGTTTTCTCGAAATTGTGCTCTGGCACATTATCAGTTGAGCGCATTCACAGCAAGTTGGCAGTAGAGCAGATTTGCTCTTTGTAGAATGTTCGGTAGAGCGCACTAGCTTCCTTGCTAGAATGATCGATTAAGCGGATTTTGGTTTTTCCAGCTATTTAGCAATGGGGCGCATTTCCATCAAGTGTTCAACGGAGCGGATTGGAAAGTTTGCAGGGTGTTGTTCCACAGAGCGAACTTGCACTCTCTAAACTGTTCGGTAGGGCGGGATTCTTTTTCTTCATCAACTTAGCAATAGAGCGCGTTCACATCAAGTTGGCAATAGAGCGGATTCGCTCTTTGTATTGTGTTCGATAGAGCGCACTAGCTTCATTTCCAGAATGTTCGATTGAGCGGATTTCTGTTTCTCAAGCTATTTAACAATAGGGCGCATTTCCATCAAGTGTTCCATAGAGCGAACTTGCGCTCTTTGAACCCTGTTCGGTAAAGCGTGATTCCATCAACTTAGCAATAGAGCGCATTACCATCCCTCACCTGATCTCCATTACAAAACTGCGTATCGCACACACACCGACTCATCCACTTGCTCCCAAACGCCGACTGCTGACACGACATCTCCTCCACGTCGTCTCCACACGTTTTATGAATTGTTCGCCGGTCTGAAATCACTTATCACTATGTAGTTCTTATCACTGATAAGCCACACCATTATCCTTATTGGCCGTTTCCATCTTGATACACACGATTCCCTCGCACTCGCCATCGTTGCACGTGCCCTGATCCGAGTGGCAATCGTAGCAGGTTATCGATATTGTGACTGGAAATGGGGAAATCGTGGTGGGACCCGGAAACTTGTATACCTTCAACGAACAAGAGCAAGAGGATCGATCGGAAACCGAGTCTTCTGGAGATCATCCCATGGCACCTGGAAAAAGAGAAAGTTCGCTCTAGATAATGAAAACGCGCTCTAACGCACAATTCGCAAAGTTTGGAAAGTGCGCTCTAATGAACAGCACTAATACAAAAAGAAAAGCTGCTCATGGAAATATGCTCTACCACACGATCAGAAAAGCAAATGCGCTCTAATGAAAATCACAAACTATAACTTCTACACATTGCAAATTCGCCCTATCGAACAGATAATAGAAATGCGCTCTAACGCACAATTCATATAGTTTGGAAAGTGCGCTCTACTGAACAGCACTGCAAAATAAGAACTTTGATGAAACTGCGCTCTATTGCTAAATATACGAAACGATGAAATGTAAGAGAAAGCGCGCTCTACCTAACATTCTAACAGAAAAGCAAATGCGCCCTATCGCACACTTATCCTAAATCCGCTCTATTGCTGAATAGAAATGGAAATGCGCTCTGCCGAACAAATCTATGAAAGTTTGCTCTACGAAACACTTTGCTCAATTGAATGTGCGCTCTACCAAACAGTCGGAATTGATGGAAACGCGCTCTATTGATAAATTGATTGAAAAACACAATTTCAAAAAAGTATAGAAAGTGCGCTCCACTGAACACAACCAAAATAGAACAAATCTCACCTTCAATCCTTTTCGAATAGTGCTTTTTGTCTCTCCGAATAGTCCAAAACTTCAACTAAAAGCACTCTCTTCTTGCTCGGGCACCGCCCCACTTGACACGATAATAAGTAGGTAGAGGCACAACTTGTGAAGTCGTCAACTCGGTCCGAAGGCGCGTTTTGATTGAATCTACACTCGATTTTGCATATTTTCTGTCGGATTCGAAAACGGGAAAAGTGTTGGAAGGCGAATTCGAATTCTGCGGGAACCAGCAAAAAGGAGGTCAATTTGGGCTAATGGAGGACGCAGGCACGAAGCGATAAAATGATCGTAAACTCTCGGCGATTCTGGGCTCACCGAGCACAAAAAGTTAGTTCCGGAAAACGAAAAAGGCTTTTTTGGGGGTGGACCAATGACCTAGAACTCTCGAATTGCTCCGAAGAGCCCATCAGATCGCTATCACTACGGGCTCAATGAGCCGGCAGTGAGCGGCGAAGAGAGCACATTATTATTATGAGGAGGGACAAGAAGATGACAAGAATTGGATTGGATTGGTGAGGGGAAGGGATGCGTTTTTTCGTGTGCTCCGTGAGTTTCAAGGACCCTTTCGAGAGCACGAAACTACTAGAAGAAGGGGCTTAGGGCCTAGATAAGCCTGAAAAGCCCGAAATGTTTGGAAATCTAGAGACAGATTTAGGCCACCAAGACTAAAACGCTCTGAAAGTGAATATAAGGGTCTAGGTTAGATGGATTAGGCCTGAAAATCAAAGTCTGAAAGCTGGGGGCCGAAGTAGGCCCAAAATGGCTTCAGACTGAAATTGAAAAAGCAGGATTAGGCCTGAGAAGCCTAAAAGTTCAAAAAAGCAATGTTCAGGCCGTCCAGCCATTATGACCTAGATTACGAACGCTAGGTTGGCTTGTCCAGGCTAAATAGGCTAACTTGGAAAGAGTTCAACTTTTCAGGCCTAGATTCCCCATTTCCACGGGAAAAGTTGTAAGAATAGTGAATATGGATGTCTAGGCCAGATCGATTAGGCCTAAAAATTCAATTCAGGCCATGTCTGAGACCTGGGGCCAAATTAGGCCGTGAAGACTAAACAGATGGATAAGGTCATTCGAAAAGTCAAAAATGGTTAAATGGGTTTGTAAAAATGGTTTTAGCCTGAAGACAACAAGTCAGAATTAGGCCTGAAAGGTCTAAAAATTCATAAAAGCAATGTTTAGGCCGTTAAGCCCGTTTTGACCTAGATTTTGGTTGGCTTGTTCAGGCTAAATTGGATAAATCGGAAAAGTCTAAGTTTTTTAGGCCATTCCGACCTAGATTCCCTATTTCCCCGGAAAAAGTTGTATCATTTACACAACCGGACACATCCTCGCTCTCTCGGCACAGCAAAAAGTTAACTCAATTGTTTTCGGAACGGCTTCTTCTTCTTCTTCTCTCTTCTCTTACGGGCCCTCTTGAGTCTTCTCCCTTCATTATCATCATCATCCTCACTTTCCTGTACACAGAAAGGAGAAAGAGAGAGAGAGACAGATAATTGTTTTGTTTGAGTTAAAAACGGGAAAAATAGAGAAAGAAAGATGAGTACGAGTTGACGGAGAAGAAGCGGGATTTGTCAATTAGTGTTTTGTCCTCTTGAGGTCGAAGCGTGGGAACGTCTTCTGGAGAGAGAAGGGGTGGCCCTCCCGATTTGATTTGCATACATAAACATTTGTGGAAAGGACAGGGTGATTTGGACGTTTTGGCAGCCGACAAGGTTTTATGAATATGAAGTGGAACTGGGACTAGTTGATAATATCATATTATTGCAAAGTCCCGCAGCGAAAATGAGATTTCGTCAGACGGGTCTCACCACGAAAGTGACTTTTGGGCTTCTTGACAGAATTTTAGCACTTTTTCTGTTGAAAATGAGACAGAATTGCTGAATTCTTTCTATTCCGATGATATTGTTGGTGGGTCTCACCACGAAAATGGTTTCTGGCTGAAATAAGGCTTCTAGACACGGTTCCGACACTTTTTCTAATGGAAACGGGTAAGATGACGTGATCTAGATAATTTTCAACCAAATTCCAGCAGTTTCCAACAATTTTGAGAACAAAAACATGCATTTTTGGGTATTTTGCCGCTTTTTCCTAAAAACACCCCATTTTCACTAAAAATCGGTGAAAACTGCTGAAATTTGGCTGGAAATGATCGAATTCGCCTATTTTTACCCGTTTTCATCAAAAATAGTGTCAACATCTTGTCCAGAAGCCGTATTTCAGCCAGAAACCATTTTCGTGGCGAGACCCACCACTCGGCAATCTATTTTTCATGATTTTTCTCAAAAACTGATCAAAATTGCTAAAATGTGATCTTTTCTGCCCATTTCCAACTGCAAAAATTTCAAAATGTTGTCTAGAAGCCTTTCCTCTGTCAAAAACAGTTTTCGTGGCGAGACCCATGACTCAAGGGGATACAATTGGTTTTAGTTCAGTTTCAGTGATAAGAACAGTGATAACTGATATCCAATTCTTCAGATTCGTGAACTATGTCAACGAAATGGGTCAGGTGAACACGCTGCTTCGTAGTATGGTCGCTGCGGTTGCTGAGGTAACCGTATCACTTCCCTTATCACTCTTATCAATTCGTTTTCCAGTTCGGAATCCCGAAATGGGTCGTCGACATCCGCCACGCGATCACTCATCAAGACTGTCCGGATATCTATGATTTGCGGAGAGCCACCACGTTTTGTTTGGAATGGTTGTGGGTTAGTGATAAGGAACATCTCTTATCAGGGACAGACTGATAACTGATCAGTTTCCCATTCCAGCAAAACTTCTGGCTCAGTGACTCTAGCCATGCGATGAACAGCGGCAAGGCCGGCACCAAATCCAACGACGCCAACTCTCAAGAGTTCGGACCCCAACAAGGACGTGAACAACAGTACGTGGCAGCTCTCCGCGACTTTAACACGTGGCGGATGAAGAATCGGAACATTGTCCCATCGGCCGACGCGGCCCCGATCCCAGCACTCATCTCCATAAAACAACACCTCCTTCTCGATGCTTCTGGCTTCTTGGCGTGCTTCATCAGGGACGGACATCTGATTCAGACGCCCGCCCAACTCAAGAATCAGAAGATCGTGACGTATTCCGATGAGACGTGGCAGATTCCCGAGTCACTTCAGCACTTTTGGGAGCCACTTTTCAATCTGTTTTTCGACTTGAAATTGGGGCCGGATCTGGTGGTGGCGTTCTTGTGGAGACTTAAAGAGACGAAGATTGTGCCAGAATCGGTCCATCAGATCACGGCCTACGTCAGGACAATTATAACCCAATTTGGTACGTGGAAATTGGAAATCTAGGTCAATCCTCACGTTCAGCTGACGTCGACGCGTTCTCTGATGACATTTGGTCGAAAATACTGGATCACCTGCTTACGGTGGCTGTGAATTTCAATCCAAAGATGATTGATCTGTAAGTTATCTTTTATCAGTTTTATCACTCGTATCACTCCTATCACTATCGTTGGAAACACTCAAAACTGCCATACGTATTCAGAATTTCAAATTGGCGCGCACTTGCATGGCTACAGTAAGATCAGTGATAAGTTATCACCAATCTCATTCCAGAGTCATGTCGAAATGCACCAAAATGACTCGAAAACGCCGAAAACACGTGCACAAAATCCTGGGCATCAACAGTGGAGAGACAGCTCCGGCCAGTCCGTCGGTTTCCGAGGAGAGCCTTCCGAGGACCCCCGGTGGACATACGGTACACACTGTGGAGGACCTTCAGAAGTTGTTGAGAAGAGATCGGAAGAAGTTGATGGAGGAGGCGGTGGCTGGTGAAGGAGGAGACGGCAAGGAGAAGTTTGTCGAGTTGTGCGATCCCGACGAGTGGGCCGAGGTGCCGTTTGGGTAAGGAAGTCTAGAAAGATCGGCTGCGTTGCGGTCGCGTCGCGGAATAGGGTTTCCGAATTTAGGTCATTGCGTGAAACGTGGAAATCTGGAATTAGCTCATTTTCACCTGAGAAGTTCTTGCGCGTTGCGGTCGCGTCGCGGTCACCGGGTTTCCGGAAACTTGCGGGAATCTTTTTTGGCGCCCCGTGGCGAGTTACATGATGGGTCTCGCCACGAAAATGGTTTCTTGCTGTAATACGTTGAAACTGCTGGAGTTTGGCTGAAAATGATTGAAATCATGTCAAAATACCCATATTCATCGGAAAAAAGTGTCAAAACCTTGTTCAGAAACCATTTTCGTGGCGAGACCCACCCAATGACTCGTCTCGGGACGGCAATAATAAGTCATTGCGTGAAACGTGGAAATCTGAAACTAGGTCACTTTCACCTGAGAAGTTCTTCCGCGTTGCGGTCGCTTTGCGGTTCCTCCTCGAAACTTCCGTTTTTCTTCCAGAATGACCCCCGGACAACGCTCTGAAACGTTCACCATCGCCATCGAGAAAATCAACCATCCGAAGCCGACGAGAATCAGCGGAATCGGCGAAAAACGCAAGATTTTCGATTTGGCCATAACTCTGGATGAATAATCATTTCATTTTATTTACATTTTAATAGATGTTTAACCCCTTTTTTCCCTAGAATTTACTTGTTGATTTGATCACTCGATCACCGTTCCCTTTCCAGTGTTTCTGTTTTATAATGATTTTTATTTTTTTGTTATCTTCCGATTTGTTTAGCCAAAGACAAACACAAAAAGTTGCTCAAGGAGGGCTTTTTGTGGTTTCTAGGCGTAGGCTACAAACTACACTATTGTGAGCCACGTGGTGAGACCAATGGAGCGCATTTTCACTAGAGAAGTAAAAGCCCTTTTTCGTTGCGAGACCCGTCGCTTGAATTTGGGTCTCGCAACGAAATATGGAAACACTGAATACAGTAAGCAAAAGTTTTAAAGGCGCATAGCAAACTCCCTTCGAAGTCCCCAATTTTCGTTGCGAGACCCATCCCCAAGTAGATCAGCGCCCTTGGGTCCCACAGCGAAAAGCTACAGTAATCCCCCGCCAGCCTACGTGCACTTCTTTTCCCGTTATCACTTCTAATCAGCTTGTCTTCTCGTCACTTCCCACTCGAAACGTCTCTTCCGCATGTCTCCCTAATGTATCTGCTTGTTTGACAACTTTTTCGAGGCAACCGGAGGAAACGAGCAAACAGGAGCTCCCGGGGGGAGGGACTGGTCTCTGGAGAGAAGACACTTGTACAATGGTACTTTGAGTTTTGGGTTCTGTGCACTTTTCCACTTTTCGTCGCGAGACCCATTGAAGGTTTGGACTTGAGAGCTTTCGCTTCGAGACCCATCTAATGAACTTTCCCATAATCTCCTGTAGTAATCGTTTTCATGGCGAGATCCGTTTCTCAAATTTTCATTGGATCTGCTACAGTAACCCAATGTTTTCGTGGCGAGACCCATCGGTTCTTGAGGTTTGGACTTGAGGTCTGGAATTGGGAAGATGGGCGGTGCTTGGGAGCTTTCGCTTCGAGACCCATCGTTGGAGGACCCATTTCTAGAGATCCATATCCTCCTCTGTGTTTCGGTTTTCGTAGCGGGACCCGTTACATTGAATCTGCTACAGTTTCCCTATGTTTTCGTGGCGAGACCCATTTTGACAAGTTCCCAATTCTATTGACATTTCCAACATTTGTCATTCTTTTTTGCACAAATATTTAGGAAATGGTTTTTTTTGTCTCGAGAATTTCATAACTTCCCATTTTTTCAGATGTTTCACTTTCCAGAACTTTGAGTCAGGTTTTGGCCTACTGTAGTCCGCGTTTCCGCTTTTCGCTGTGAGACCCGTGCGCCTTGAAACTGCGACATGTAGTTACAGTAGTCTTCGTTGCGAGACCCAAGTGTAATTAGGCTTCTCAAAATCTCCATTGGCTTACTGTAGTCCGCGATGTCCGTTTTTCGCTTTTCGCTGTGAGACCCAAAGTTTGACAGTGATAAGGGATCATCAGACTTGGAACTTTTATCTTTGAACTCTCAGCGACTAGAGTGTCCTTTGAAGTGTAGGCGAAAGAGCAGCAAAAACAGGTTTTCGCCCCTCTCCGGAATCCGAATATTTGTCATGTTTTCACACAAATGTCTCAAGTGTAACACGCCTGAACTTTCACTTTTTGAAAACCAATAGACAAATTATCAAACTCTGATAAGAGATGTCAGGATTACTGTAACTCAACAGATCACCTACTTTTCCTTAAACTTGATTCACCTGTAGCTACTCTGATGTGTATGAAATCTTCCAGTACTAGCTCCTAAACTTCGAGGTTCCAAAGACCAAAAGAGCACATTTCCGTAGTTTGAACACACATTTTGTCTCATTTTCTATTGTCTGAAAGCTTGGAGACTGGGTAGACATCATGAAGAATTCATAGAGAACAACAATTAGAGGGGCACGAATTCTGTGATTTCATGCTCAGAGCTAAGTGCAAAATGAGCTCAAAATAGCAGGTTTTATGATTTGAAATCAATTTATCAATCTTATCAGCCTTATCAAAGTTCCAATGTATCACTTTTCAAGGGAGGTGCCAAAGATCGACGAGAGAGATTTGGCTGAAACTTGGCAGAATTTGGATTCCAATAGTCGGAATCTGAAAGAATTTTCATGGTAACTTACCTGACAAGGTGAATCTTTCAAAGGGAAACTTGTTTCGAGGCCAGTGATCTAGAAAACTCCTTGCGAAAGCTCGGCCCCGCCAATTTACTACATACTTCAGAGCCAAAATTTGAAAATTCATTTTCCCTCCAAGAAGAGTCGTGTTCGCCTTTTTTCTCAAGATCACCTTATCAGTATTATCAATCTGATCAGAACTCTAATGTATCGTCTTCAGAATAGATTCAGAAGTACTGTAATACCTTCTGAAAGTTACAGTAACCCATCAAAACCCGATCATTGACCCTTGACTATTTTCGAGTTCATGTTTACGGTTTCTTGTGTTCTTCGTTGGTATTTAGTTGGTGTTGGTGCCTTGTGATGTTGATCATCACTTCACCGCTGAACATTTTCAATCCGAGATGAATCCAAGATTCAGACTCTTTAAAAATAGATACGTTATCTAACTTGAGGTGAATTGATGAAATTGATGTCAGAAAATCTTGAACAGTCTATTATTGCCGTCCAGTGGCGAGTTATCTAATGGGTCTCGCCACGAAAATGGTTTCTGACTGAAATACAGCTTCTGGACAAGGTTTTTGGACTTTTCCTGACGAAAATGGGTAAAAAGGCATGTCTTCTATCATTTCCAACCAAATTCCAGCAGTTTCCACCGATTTTCAGTACAAAAACACGCATTTTTGGGTATTTTGCCGCTTTTTACCAAAAACACCTCATTTTCACTAAAAATCGGTGGAAACTGCTGAAATTTGGCTGGAAATGATTCAGTTCACCTCATTTCACCCGTGTGATTCTGTGATTCAGACTCCCAAATCGCCCTTTGCCCCTTCCCTTGTTCAACAAGTCCTTCCTCCTGCTCCTTCCGAAAATGTGCCGTTGTCGTAGAAACTTCCTCCCCTCTTTTTCTTTTTCTTCTTGCTCACAGCGGCTACTCAAATATTTGCTCATTTCCATAGTCCCTCCCCAATTGTTGCACTACATGGGGGCACTTTGGAGCGAGCGAAAAGACTGTTTCCAGTGTTTCCGGTACAACAGTTTTTTGTGTCAAGTGAGAAACTGGTAGTTAATCTACCTACAGTAATCCTTTGCCACACCAACTTTTTTTGAACCTACAGTAACCCTTGTAAATCTATCCCACACTCTCTTAACCCGAATATGGCCCAAGAAGATTTTCAAAATTTTCCAAGTACATTTTTTCTGTTAGATCTAAATGTTAGAAACAAACTTTCAGTCAAACAAAACTGCTGAAAAAAATTTTGAAAAGGTGAAAAAAATCGTTGAAAAATGAGAAAAACTACCCTAGATAAAGCATGCTGCAAGTACGCTTTGTCGCACTTATGATTTTTTTCAGCTCTGAAATAAATTTTTTACAATAGATTAAAGTGTCAGAAACATAGTTTTAGTTGAACAAAACTTCTGAAAAATTTTTTCAAAAGGTGAAAAAAATCGTGGAAAAATGAGAAAAATGATGAAAATTGAGTGATCTTCAATTCAAGTTCAGTAGAGCGCACTTTCTAATCTCTTTCGTAGTTTCTTCTTTTTTGTCCTCATCTTTCTTAAACTTCAATTTCAGATCCATTCCTCAAATCATTCCTCTCTGCTCCACTGATGCCAACATAAGGACCACCTAAAAACCAAAAAATGTTAGGTCCCGAGTTCAACATCACGCATCCATCCATCTACCGTACCTCCACTGCCAATCCGATTATTTTAGTAAGTGCGCTCCATTGATAACCACCTGATAACTGATTATTTGAGGCGGGTCTCTTCACAGAATCGATACCTCATTGGTTTCGAAGACATGCTCGACTTCGACCCGATTACTCATTCCCGTCTTCGATGATCTCCGATTTTAGAAGTAAGTGCGCTCCATTGACAACTTATCTTCTGTCTTTTGAGAGCGGTAATCCAAAAAAAGTTCACCTTTCTTCCAGAAATCTCTCTTTCCAACGCTGAACTCTACACCGTAACAGCCCTCGCCGCTCTCTTCACACTTCTCCGTTACTACCTACAAATCAGGTTAGAGGTAAGTTCGCTCCAACGCAAACATTCCCAATTATCGATTGATTTCAAGTCATGGACCCATATTCACAACATCTACCCTCGATTCGCACACAAAGTTCCGGAATCTTTCTGGAAGTTGACCTATTACGGAACCGTTTGGATGTTCACTTTCTATTTTCACATGTGTGTCGAGACACATGACATCTTTGATGATCCATTGTCAATGTGGATTGGTGAGTTGAGGGGATTTGCAATAGAGCGCAATTGCTCAAATGATATAGGCTTGCGAGATTCTCAGTAGAGCGCACTTGCAGCTCGCATTCAAAACTTCAAATTGGCGCCCACTAACGGTACAGTAAGATTTTTGCATTTTTCCAGCGATTTTTGAACCAAATTTTCTCAAAAAAAGCGAAAAATCAATAATCGATCAAAAACAGTCAGAAACCACTGAAAAATGCTAATCTTACCGTAGTTTTTGCTTCAAGATATCGTCAGCGCCAATTTGAAATTTCCATTTAGATTAGTTCAATAGAGCGTACTTACTCATATCTGTAAAGTTAACCATGTAGATTTACGAGCTCTTTTTTCCGTTCCAGAATGGGAATCGGGAGAACGTCCGAAAATGCACTGGCAAGTGCAGATCATCTACGCCGTCCAATCGGCCTTCTACATTCATTCAATCTACGCCACGTTGTTCATGGATCTGTGGAGAAAAGACTCGTGGCTCATGTTCGTCCATCACTTTATCGCGTTGGCACTGCTGTTCTTGTCGTATGTGGACAAGTGAGTTCATCTGACATGTCATATCCAGGGACCTAGTTCATTCAAAAGAGAATCATCGACTTCCTATAGTGAACTGGGCTCAGATTCTGGCAAATATGTCCTCATTTTGGCTCACGGAGCCATCAAAGTCCCACCTAGTCCTAAAATTGAGTAGAAATTAGCACTAGAAAGTTCAAAGCGACCTACTTTTCTTCAAATTGGCTTTAAACATGTCTCCGATGTTCTGTGGCGGTTTGAAGACCCTTTGGACTTGTGATTTTTCCAAGTTTTTCAAGTGACTTGGGAAAATAAAAAAAAACCGGAATTTTGAGTCTTCAAACCGGCATAAAACATCAGGGACATGCCAAAACCGAATTCTGAATACGGCATTGGATTCACCTGATTTTTCCACGCACTTTGAATATTTTTTCAAAATTTTGAGGCCAATTTGAAAAAAGTAGGTCGCTTTGAACTTTCTAGTGCTCATTTCTACTCAATTTTAGAGCTGTTGGCTTTCGTGAGCCAAAATAAGGACTTCTTGGTAGAATCTGAGCCAAGTTCACTATAGGAAGTCGAAGATTCTCTTTCAAAAGAACCGGGTCCCGAGCCGAGCCACCGTAATCCTTTCCTTGCAGTTTCACCCTTCCCGGAGTCCTCGTCCTCTTCCTCCACGACAATTCCGATGCGACTCTCGAGATCACAAAACTCTCATTCTACCTGAAAAAACGGACAAACGGCCAGTACTACAAGTACTATTTCCTCGTCGGAAACGCCGCCTTCATCCTGTTCGCCATCATCTGGGTCATCTTCCGTTTGTACTGGTACACGTGCAAACTTCTGTATGCAACTATCTACGGAGCCGTTTATTTGGGACCACAGGACGCGCCGTTCTTCCCGTTGTTGGGTGTCATGCTGCTGATTATCTTTGGAATGAATGTGTATTGGTTTAATGTGAGTTGCGGGAGAAATCAATCGATATCTGGGTTACTGTAGGAGATGGTGAGAAGAGGTCAACTGAAAGTTTTATCAGCTCGTTATCAGGAACATTTTATCAGTTGACCACTTTTCGGAATCTCTTCAAATTCGCGAGTTATGACTAAATCAATCAATACTTTTCTTTGCAGTTCATCGCTCGAATGATCTGGCGAGTAGCCCTAACCGGTGAGGATCCAGAAGACAATCGAGAATGGGACACGACGGCTGTAAGTGGGCTGAACCAGCAGAAACTCGACGAATTGGCCACTGTCAAGTGCCATTTGAAGCCGAAAAACGTGTAAATTCGAAGAGGATTTGATATTTATTGATTTTTCTGTTCCCAAAAAAAGACTGTATTTTTGTAGAGAGATTTATTGATTGGTTTTTCTGAATGAAGCATGATAACCGTATTGTTCTTCTTTGACTGATAACTGATAATCTTGTCCTTATCAGTCAGTGATTACATCTGTACTGTTGTGTGCTCTGATGGTGGAGATCCGTCATGAATGAACACTACAGAATCCCACCGTTTCAGAGCTTTGCACTCAGCCAGGTCTTATCACTTCTTCTTTTTGTACTGATAACTGATAAGTCTTGTTCTTATCAGTCAGTGATTAC
>LR538574.1:0-72162 GCA_900536315.3 Caenorhabditis becei
GGGAGGAGATGCGGGCTGTTACAGAAGGATTTGAGGGTTTGATTGCTTCGAAAGTCATAAAAAGAGAAACAGGAATGAGGAGCGCGGCTGGAGATGGAATAAACTAACTTGGGTCCATGACAACTGTCTCGTTGATTATCCTTGTCCTTGCCTTGTGCTTCTTTGTCGACCAGTTTTCCATCAGCGTCGTTTGAAGTCCATCGGAGGAGAGCTTCCTCTTGAAGGAGAGGCTGGAGAGTTTGAATTTCTAGTACTGATTCAGTCTGAGCTCTCTTCGAAACTGATCTCTTATCAGTGCCCTAGATCTACACGCAAAACTGATAGCGTGCTTTCACCCTAGTTACTCTAATAGATGGTCACGTGAAAATAATATGTGAAACTTATTTTTTTCTCTTTACAGTCGAGTAAAAAATTGTAAAACACTTTTTTTCTCGAATTTTCCACTTTATTATTTTTCATATTTTTTTTTGTTTTTATTTTTCATTCTTCAGTACAAAAAATTCCATTAAAAAAAATTTTCCGTTCGCCTTCAATTCTCCCCAACTTTTTCCCCCCGACTACGATCCAATTTTTTGTGTGCACTCGCGCCGTGGCGTGGTTGCACACATTCGCCACTTCCACTTTTTTCGCCGCCGCCGCGCCGTTTTCCCCATTGTTTATCGGCGCGCAGATGACTCATTTGTGTCGTCATTTCGGTCTGATTTTCTCTGAAATCCGGTTTTATCTATTGATTATCGATTTTTCTTGATTTCCAACCGAAAACTTTCCGATTTCCGTGCGAAATTCGTTTAGAAACTAACTTGTTTGTTTGATGTAAATTTATTCGAATTTAGTTTGTGTTTATGTCAATTCCGTTGTGAAAATCGATATTCTCATCGGAATAAACATTCGAAACTTCTTCTATTTCGTAATTCTACCCTCTCACTCGTCAATGTTTCCATGCTGGTCTCTCTAAGCGATTAGTCAGCTGATAAGAACCGTTTTCCCTCATTTTTCACTCAATTTTCAAAGTTTTCCCTCTAAAAACCTCTTTTTTTGCAGAGAATGGCTTCCAGCGCGGCAGCAACCCAAAGAATCCCATCGAAACGGCAGACACTCGACGAAGCCTACGCTCCGCCTGCCAATTTCCTCGAAATTGAGGTAATTTTCCGAAAAATCCGTGAATTCGACTGATTTTCACGTTCCAGGTCATCAATCCGATCACCCATGGCGTCGGGAAGATGCGTTACACTGACTACGAGATTCGGATGAGGGTTTGTGAAAAAAATGGTGGATTTCCCGAGGAAAAAGTGATTTTTCAGTCGAATCTGCCAGTTTTCAAGCAAAAAGAGTCGAGTGTGCGACGCCGATACAGCGATTTCGAATGGGTTCGTGCCGAGTTGGAAAGGGACAGCAAGGTGAGCGAAACGAGACGAAAATGAGCTATTCCGGCTGGATTTTGCTGAAAAATCAATATGTTTCCTTGCAGATCGTCGTGCCAACACTGCCAGGGAAATCGCTGAAACGTCAACTTCCGTTCCGATCCGACGACGGAATATTCGAGGAGGAATTCATCGAAAACCGTCGCAAGGCCCTCGAGCTTTTCATCAATAAGTGAGTTTTCCTTAAAATTCGCACAGGAAATGCGATAAAAAGTAGATTTCCGCTCAAATCGTGTGTTTTCAGAGTCGCCGGACACCCGTTGGCCCAAAACGAGCGCTCTCTTCACATCTTCCTCCAGGAATCGCAAATCGACAAGAACTACGTGCCCGGAAAGATCCGTACCGCCTGAATCCTGCCCATTACTCTATTTTTCCCCCTAATTTTCAAATTTTCCCCGTTTTCTCCCCAATTTGTGAGTGCTTATTCCATCGAAATGCGGTCTTCTCGTCGGTCCTTTGTCCCTCTGAAATTCTCTATTTATTTTCATACTTTGTGTACATTTTCCCATATTTTTTCCCGATTATTGCATGCGAATTTGTTTTGATTTATTTTGCAGAAAATGCAGAAATTCAAAGGTTGGAATAAATTTTCCTTGAATGGAAAATTAAGAATAGTGAAACTTGAGCAGTTTCTGACAAATTTCAAATATCTGGACCCTAAAATTTTAAATTTTGAAGAAAAATGAAAAAAATGTTCCAGATGTTTCTGGAAAGAATAAATAAAAAAACAGGAGAACGAGAATGGGTTGTGGCCAAGAAGGACTACGATTTGGCACAGGAATTGGCAAGGTTTGCATTGATTTTATTTTTAAAAAAATCAGAAGCACAGATTATCATTTTAAAATTTGGTTAAATTTTTAAAAATTAAACAAAAATTTTTTTTTTAATTGTGGCTAAATTTTTTATAAAATTGAAAATTAAAAAAAAATTAATTCACAGTTTTTCACCTATTTATAAAAAAATTATTTTTTTTTTATGTATAACAATATGTCAGATAGATGAAAAAGTCATTAATTTTCAAAATTTGAAAATATTTATGTTGAATTTTTGAAACAGTGAACAAAATTTTTTTCGAATTAGTTTTTTTTTCAATTTTTTCAAAAAATTCCAATTCAAACACTTATTTTCATTAACGTTTTTATTTTGAGAAATGCATTTTTTGACTAGAAAAATTTTTATTGACTCCCCGCGGCGAGTGATGATGGGTCTCGCCTGATGGGTCTCCACACGAAAATGGTTTTTGGCTGAAATACGGCTTCTGGATAAGGGTTTGACACTTTTTTCTGGTGAAAATGGTTAATTGACATGATTTCCAACCAATTTCCAGCAGTTTCCACCGATTTTTAGTGAAAATGAGGTTTTTTTAGTAAAAAGAGGCAAATACCCAAAAATGCATGTTTTTGTACTGAAAATTGGTGGGAACTGCTGGAATTTGGTTGGAAATGATTTAAATCATGACTTTTTACCCGTTTTCATCAGAAAAAGTGTCAAAACCTTGTCCTGAAGCCGTATTTCAGTCAGAAACCATTTTCGTGGCGAGACCCACTGGTGGACAAAAATAATAGAGTCTAACTGAATGAAAAAACCGATGAATTGATCTTGGTAATTCGAAAATAGTTATGTTGAATTTTTGAAACAGTGAAAAAAAATATATTGTCAATTTATTTGTTCATACAGAAGTCGTTTCGGAGACATGATCCTGGACTTTGATCGAAATGACAAGTTTCTCGAAGGACTCAAAACGACGATTCGAGAGAAGAAATCAGAGAAAGACGGACACGTTCATGTCCTGGACATTGGCACTGGAACGGGTCTTTTGTCCCTGATGGCTGCTCGAGAAGGCGCTGATAAAGTGACTGCTCTGGAAGTGTTCAAACCGATGGGAGACTGTGCACGGCTTATCACTGGGAACAGTCAGTGGAGTGATAAGATCACTGTTATCTCGGAACGATCGACGGATGTCTCGCAGATCGGAGGATCACGGGCGGATGTGATTGTCGCCGAGGTGTTCGACACGGAATTAATCGGGGAAGGGGCCCTTCGGACATTCAAGGAAGCACTGCAGAGACTCGCGAATCCGGGGTGTCGAGTGGTGCCTTCTAGTGGGAATGTGTATGTTGTGCCGGTGGAAAGCAAACTGTTCGAGAGATTCAATCGGATTCCGACGTTGAATGGACACGACTGTGAGTGTGGAGGTTTTGAAATCAAAATTATGGAAAAAAAAGAATAATGGAAGAACATCTTAGGAGAGACTATTCGTAATTACTCAATAATGGCCACTAGGCCAGTTCACCGGAGCCGAAAGTATTTTTGATTGGACTGATATTTTGCATAGGGATACTATGGGGGACCCTAAGTCCAAAAATACAACTTTTGGATTTTTTGCTCACCGGCTCGCGGAGCCCCGGAGCAAAAACGGGCTCACAAAAAAGTTGTCCAATAAATCTGAAATTCATTTCCTGGGGGTTTTTTGGGCCGTAGAATACAAAAATCACAATGAAAAGTTCTAAAAAAAAATTTAAATAATAGTCACAGTGCAAAAAAGTCGAAATTTTTCCGTTTTTTTGACCTCCTGAAAATTTTAGTACTGAAGGTACACGAGATCTTTCTATTTTTGAATAACACGACCCATGGTCCATCACATATCAAAAAATCTCAAAAAATAAACTCGACATATTGAACGATTTTTAACGATTAATGAAATTTTAGCATCGAAGCTGACCTATTTTTGGCCGTAGTGAAAAATTTTCAACTGAACTTTTTCCAATAGATATTTTATTCGTAATCTGCGTTCAAAAATGCGTCGGATTACCTTATTCGCTAATTTTTAGAAATCGAAAATTTTACCGAAAAATTTACTAGAAAGTTGTCTTCAGATTTTGGTCATTTTCGAGTACTGTCGCAACTGAACTATTTTTTGGTCTTATCGTGGATTTGTAACTAAGACATGTGCCTATCAGTTCCCCCTAACCACTAGTCTCTAAAAAATTTTTCGGGACTTTTTCGAATTTTTGAACTTTTTTCATCTCCTTTTTCAGTATGTGAACGTATAGGGATACGTGGTCACGAAATTTTGGAAAATTTTTTGGAAAGGAAAAATATGAGTTGAAGTTTTTCGGTCACTTCGGACCATAAATTGTATAAAAAACATGTTCTGACATTTTTGAAAAATGTTTGGAATTTTCGAGTTTTCACTTGACACCACGTATAGGGGTACGTTGTGAAAAAGTCAAAATCAAGAAAAAATTCCATATTGTCCCAAAGTGTGTCCAAATGTCATAATTAGGTAAAATAAGTCCAAAAAACAAAATTTAGAATTTTTTCGAATTTTCGATTTTTGGCCCATTTTTTGAACGTATCCCTATACATGGAGCCATTTTTCGAAAAGGTCGAAAAGTGTTCAAAAAATTCCAAAAAATCTAAATATTTTTCCTGAGTTTGGGAGTTAAATTTAATAAATAGGTATGTGTCCCAGTTACCAAATAAAAATACGAACACATATTGGTCCAGTTGTGACTTTTCCCGAAAAAAATCAATATGTGTTGACCACTTTTTTCAACTTTGACCTCGATTTTTCGGCCGGTAGAACTTTTTCAAGTATTGTTTTCAAAAACCTTTTCGACGTATTTTGAGGCGTAGATTACGAAAAAAACAACCATTTTGAAAAGTTCAGTTCAAAATTTTTCACTACGGCCGAAAATAGGTCGGCTCCAGTTCAAAATTTCGAAAATGTTGAAAAATCGTTCAATATGTCGAGTTTATTTTTTGAGATTTTTTGATATGTTATGTACCATAAGTCGTGTTATTCAAAAATGGAAAGATCTCGTGTACCTTCAGTACTAAAATTTTCAAGAGGTCAAAAAAACTGAAAAATTTCGACTTTTTTGCACTATGACTATTTTTTAGAATTTTTTTCAGAACTTTTCATTGTTGTTATCGTACTCTAAGGCCCAAAAAACCCCCGGGGAAAAAGTTTCAGAATTATTGGACAACTTTTTTGTGAGCCCGTTTTTGCTCCGGTGCTCCGCGAGCCGGTGAGCAAAAAATTCAAAAGTTGTATTTTTGGACTTAGGGTCCCCCATAGTATCCCTATGCAAAATATCAGACCAATCAAAAATACTTTCGGCTCCGGTGAACTGGCTTATCGACTATTTACGAATAGTCTCTCTTAGGTGTCAGTAGGAGAAAAAGGAATTTTTCAAAAATTATTTTTTTCTAGAAAATTCCCCAAAAATTTGAAAACTAAATTAATTTTTTCAGTTTCAGAAAATTTTGAAAAATTGTTTCAGTTTTTTAATTATCAGTTCATACACTGTGGTAAAATCCAATCTAAGAAAATGAAAATCTGCAAAATTATTTTTAAAAAAGAAAAAAAACCACATTAAATAAGACATTCTAAATAGGTGCCAGCAGAAAAAAAAGAATTGTTTTTGCAACAAACAGATAAAATTTAAAAAAATTGTTCAAAGTTGCCCAAATATTTGAAAATTTAATTAATTTTTTTCAGTTTCAGAAATTTTTCAAAAAATGTTCCATTTTCCTGATTTTCAGTTTGTTTGTTGAATGAAAGCTACATTTCTAAAAAAAAATAAAAGAAAATCTGCAAAAAAAATTGCCAAAAGTTAAAATATTTGAAAATTGATTGATTTTTTTCAGTTTCAAAAATTTTTGAAAAGTTGTCTAGTTTTTTAATTTTTAGTCTGTAGGCTGAACGAGAAATACATTTTTTTAAATAAGTTGGAATCTGGCAAAATTATAAGCAAAAAAATGTTTTTTTTTCCAAAACCAAAAAATTTAAAATTTGCTGTTTTAAAATTTTCTCAAAAGTTGGTCAATCAATTTTTTGTTTGCTGGATTTTGTCAAAAACTTTATTTGTTTTTTTATTCAAAAATTTACATTTTTAAGATGCGTTATCTGTAAAACCTGGACTTCCCTTGGCACTAGCGCCAAAAGTATTTCAGATTGGGACTATACTCGGTCCATACATGTATATGGTTGACCTTTTTTGAAAAACAGTATCAGTTTGGTCCTGTACCGTTCCCCCTGTCCAGGGGGTGTCAAAAACGAATTTTCAGGTGAAAAAATCTAAAAAATTTGAAGTTTGAGCTAACTTCAGGAAAATTTTGGTGGGTGTTTGGGGTACCCAGGGAAGTGTACAAAAAATTTGGCGACCCTCAAAATCCACTAGAAATGTGTTTTTTGACATTTTTTGACATTACCATTTTGGGTTTTCTTTATTTTCACCCCAAATTACCCCCTATCGAGGTGAATTTTATATTTTTGCCGTAAAGCCCTCTATTCAACGGCCATTTTCGTTTTTTTACTTCCTCAAAAATCGATGACCATCATAGAGAAAAATTTAACTGAAGTTGGGGCATTTCCTGTGAAAAGTGTCACCTGAAAAAATAAAAAATTTTATCTGATTTTTCTGAGTAACGTAAATATAAGGGATCGATAGAGAATTCAATGCTGATCATTTTTGCAGTTGATCACTTTTTCAGATAATCATTCCCTGGCGAGATACAACCGTTTTCCCGAAGAGCACCCCAAGGCGCGGCGAGACGGCCGGTGGAGGGGTGGGCGACACACTGCCGCGCGCGCCAAAAACTGCTGTTCACTGTATCGACCATAACTCTGGAAGGAGGCACAGAGCAAAAAAGTGATCAACTACAAAGTTGTAGAGGAGACGATTTCCTATCGATTTCATGTTTTAGTTATTATTTTACGTTAAATACTGAAGCAATGCAATCTATTTAACAATGTAGACATTCAAACTAAGTTTTCTTGTTCAATTTTTGAGTTTTTTGCATTAATAAGATGTGAAATCGATAGGAAATCGTCTCCTCTACAACTTTGTAGTTGATCACTTTTTTGCTCTGTGCCTCCTTCCAGAGTTATGGTCAATACAGTGAACAGCAGTTTTCGGCGCGAGCGGCAGTGTGTCGCCCACCCCTCCACCGGCCGTCTCGCCGCGCCTTGGGGTGCTCTTCGGGAAAACGGTTGTATCTCGCCAGGGAATGATTATCTGAAAAAGTGATCAACTGCAAAAATGATCAGCATTGAATTCTCTATCGATCCCTTATATTTACGTTACTCAGAAAAATCAGATAAAATTTTTTATTTTTTCAGGTGACACTTTTCACAGGAAATGCCCCAACTTCAGTTAAATTTTTCTCTATGATGGTCATCGATTTTTGAGAAAGTAAAAAAACGAAAATGACCGTTGAATGGAGGGCTTTCCGGCAAAAATATAAAATTAACCTCGATAGGGGGTACTTTGGGGTGAAAATAATGAAAAACCAAAAAGTTAGTGTGAAAAAGTGAGAAAAAACATTTTTCTAGTGATTTTTGAGAGTCACCAAATTTTTCGTACACTTCCCTGGGTACCCCAAACACCCACCAAAATTTCCCTGAAGTTAGCTCAAACTTCAAATTTTTTAGATTTTTTCACTTGAAAAATCGTTTTTGACACCCCCTGGACAGGGGGGACGGTACAGGACCAAACTGGTACTGTTTTTCGAAAAAGGTCAACCATATACATGTATGGACCGAGTATAGTCCCAATCTGAAATACTTTTGGCGCTAGTGCCAAAGCCCTTCACAAAAAGTCCAGGTTTTACAGAGAGCGTCTCTTAAAAATTGAAAAATTTAAATAAATATTTTTTCCAGCCGAACAACCGTTAGGTCCGTGTTCCGGAACCGCCGCCGTCTTCGACCTCCAACTGTCAGAAGTTGATGTTCAGGAGTTCAAAGTGCTCGCCGAGCCGATTGTTGCTTTTAGGTCAGCATTTACAGGAAAAAATTATGTAGAAATTAGATCGTATTCAAATTTCGATGTCAAAAAATGTCAAAAACAAACATTGAAGTCAAAGTTCGATTTCCAGCTACTTTTGAAAAAAAAACTTTAAATTCTCATCAACTACATAAATTTATCCTTGTTTTACTCTAACTCTAACTAATTGTAAACTAAATTTTTTTAATTTTAAAGTCAAATTTTGAAACAGAAGAAAACTCCCATTTTTATTGTAGATTCAACTTCGAGCACGAGGAATCCATAATTTTCGACGAGTCATTCACCCGTAAATTCACCGCCACGTCATCTGGAACCATCGATGCACTTCTGATGTGGTGGGATATCGATATGGACGGAAAAGGGAGACATTTCATCGATATGGCACCAAAATGGAAAAATACGAAAGATTATGCGGTGGGTTGGGGGGAAATTTTAAAAATTTGGAAACAATATTTTTAAATAATGATTCTTTCAGTTTTTTATAAATTTTGTTTCAATTTAAAAAAATTCAAATAATTTCTAAACCACAAATTTTATTTTTAAAAAATGTTATTGTTACGAAAAAAATTCCTTTTTTTTCAATTTTTTTGGAAACTTTTTTTTTCAAAATTTTCAATTTTTTGGACGAATTTCAGATTATTATCTCAAGTTATAGTTGAGCCCTCTTGTAGATTTTTATTTCAAAATTTTTTAAATATGCAATTATTTATTGCGATACAGTGTGGACTATTCGTCTAGTTAGTTGTCACGACCTTCTTCATGTCGAACAGCTTCAACGTGTTGAACACTTGCTCCCGATCCTTGGTACAGTCCAACGGCTTCAAATTGTTCACAATGATCACGTACGCTTCGAACTCCTTGCTCTCCATGAACTTCACAATCTCTGGGAACGTCTTCTGGATCTGTGGAGCCTCGGAATCATCCAGAAGAAGGGCCTTCGCTTGGTTTATCGACGATTGGGCGTGGTTGAAAATGTTGCAAGTCCAGATGATACGGTCCGGAGACGCGTCAGAGTACATTTGGGCTTCCATCTGGAAATAGTTGGGGTTTTTGGGTTTTTTAGAGTTTTCGAAAATGTTTTGGTCTCGCCACGAGTTCCTGGTTCAATATTTTTCTAGAAGTTGATAACTTTGACCTCATTTTCAAGGTCTCACACACATTTTTAATCTGGGTTTGAGCGGATTTTGGATACGGAAAAATTGAAACAAATTTTTTCAGAAAAATTTTTAATCCTAGAGGGCATGTAATTTTGGGCTAAAAATTTGAAAAAAAAACTTTTTTTTTAATAGAATTTTCTTCAAAACAAAATTTTTTTATTTTGAAAAATTCGCTATTATCGTTGCATCCAAAAGTTGCCGCTCGCATTCAAAATTTCCAATTGGCGCGCATGATATCTCGTAGCGAAAACTACAGTAAGATGTGTATTTTTCAGTGTTTTCTGGCTAATTTCGAGTTTTTCGGACTGTTTCTGAATGCATTATTGCATTTTCGCATTTTCTGACAACATTTCACTGAAAAATGGTAAAAAAACATTGAAAAATGAACGTCCAAAATATAAAACTTTTAGCTGTGAATTTTTCTATAAATACTGAAGAAAAAAAAACAATTTTTTGTGCGCTAAAAATTGAAAAACTTGTTGCAAACCACTTTCTGAATAGATTTTTTTCAATCCTTTTTTCGTGACGAGACCCAGAATTCTAATTTTGGCTCACTCACGTTCTTCGAGAACTCCTGTCCCTTTGGTCCCAAAGTGGCAACTTGTTCCTGATACTTATCGTACACCTCCTGATAATCACTCGCCAATGCCGGATACTTGTCCTTTATCACTGCAATCAGCTCCTGGAAGTTCTTCGGCTCGAACTGTCCCGCATGATAGTCATTGACCATCTGCACCATCTGATTCTTCTGCTCGTCCGTCGCCTTCTCGACCTTGTCCCACGCGTAAGCCGGCATGTACTCCTTGTACGGCTCGTACGCCTTCAGAATCTGATTCAGCTTCTCCACGGTGAACTGAAGATTCGTGAACTCGGCCTCAGTCATGTCCGAAGGCCTTCCGAAGACAGCGACGGCACAGAAAAGTACGATGGAGCACACTTCCCGAATGGCCATTTTGATTAATAGGCTGGAAAAAGAATGGGATTATAGGCAGAACTGTAACATTTTGATGATATTGTCCCCGCGAACCGACAGATTATATACCCGTTTCGAATCGGAGATCTGTGGGAGGATCAGATCAACGGAAATTTTGATGATCACTACAGATCAATCGGCCAAAGGCCAATGGGCAATTGAAAGAGAGGAGGTTTCCATTCAAAAGTTCAAAAATTTGTCTTGTTCGGTTCGGAATGGGATGGAAGAGATGATGGTGTACTTGAATTAGAGAAAGGTGGCTCAAATTGGTTCCAGCGGGCTCATTTTTGGATATGATGTACCCAGGAAAGCTGGAAAAATCTCCAAATTAAAAAAAATTAGGTTGGGATTCAGATGAGTGACGTACGTCTTCTGGGAGTATTAGGAGTCAGATTTAGTAATCAAAAATTGAAAAAAAAATTCATGAGATTTTTGAATTTCTTTTTTTTTTTGAAAATAAAATGGGTCTTGTCACGAAAGCCTTCTTATAATTAGAAAAATATTTTCTTGAAAAAAAATTCAATGTTGCGAAAATTCAAAAAATTTCAAAATTTCATTTTTCACTTTTTCAAAAATTACATTTTTTAAAATTTTTCCAAAGAAAAAATCGGCGATATTTTGACAAATTTTCCAGAAATTTTTTTAAAAAATGTTTGAAAATTGTAATGGGTCCTGCCACGAAAACTGTGAAAGATTGCTCAATTAGGATTTCTTTTTCCAATTTTATCAATTTTTCCGATCTGAAAAATATTTGCCTGAAAATTTATTTTTCACTGTTTCAAAAATCTTATTTTTTTTAAACTCAATTCATTTGTTTCAATGGGTCTATTTTCCTTACAACAAAAACAATTTTTTTTTTAATTTTTAAAAAATTTTTCAATTTTTTTCTACTCCAACTTTTTTTAAAAATTCAATTTCCTCCATTTTCAGTGGCGCGACCATTGGATGCAGGCCGTCTACTACCTCCCCGGAAAGAAATCCGTCGTACAAGGACAAGAATCCGAGATCGTCTGCAATCACGACGAGTTCAGCATGTGGTTCAGTGAACCTGGAAAAGAGTTAGTCAATTCTTAGAGTTCCCAATGTTTTTGTTTGCCCCTTCCCGCCATTTTGTGCCCCATTCCGTGTCAGTAATCCGCCCGTAAATCCCCTCTGAACACACCAACTCGGCTACAGTTTAGTTGATCCTTTCACTGATCCGCAACCATTTTGCAGTTCGTCCCGGGCATACTGTAGTTGTGGACTTCATGCGATGATGAGTCGACACACGATTTATCATATCAATGAGATGTTCGAAGATTGCAAGTTCAGGGAGGAAGTTGAGAAGGTACTGAATATTTCAAATTGGCGCGCACAAGATATCTCGCAGCGACAACTACAGTAAGATTTGCATCAATTTTTGCAGAAAACACGGAAAATGCAAATCTCACTTTAGTTTTCACTGCGCCTGCGCGCCAATTTCGAAATTTCAACTGCGAACTCCATTGTTTTGAGATGCAATCATACAGTAATCCCTTTCAGATATCCGCGAATCTCCACGTGGCAACTTGTGGCGAAGGCTCGTTCCTAGGACTTTTGGCTGCAAAAACGGCCAGAAAAGTGACGATTATCGAGGGAAACCAAAAGTTCAGGCAGATTTTCGAAAAGTTAGTTTTTGGATTTGTTAGCTGAAAATGACACTGATTTTGATGGTAATTTTGCGAAATGTAGAAATTTTCGAAACAGAAAAAAATTTACATTTTTTTTAAATTGCTGTTTCATGAAATTTTCAAATATTTTGATTGTTTTCCAAGTACTAATAATTCTGTCAAAGTCAAGATACAAATATTTTCAATAAAAATCGAAATTTTGAAAAATGGAACTTTTTTCAATTTTCCGGTTTCACTAAATTCTCAAAAATCTATTTGGATATGTCATAATGATTCTCGGGAAATCGGGTCTTTTGAAATTTCACCTTATTTTTTGACATTTCTTCCAGATACATCAGCTACTACTCTCTGCAAAACGTCTCGATCGTCGAGAAGACCACTTCCCAATTCGAATCACCTGATGTTGTGCTCGCCGAGCCGTTCTACATGTCCGCCATGAATCCCTGGAACAATTTGAGGTTCCTTTTCGACGTCGAAGTGCTCAGAAATCTCCACGGAGACGAGTTTAGGGTGGAGCCAAGTGTTAGTTGCTTCTCCTTTTTTTCTTTCGAAATAATTCATTTCCAGCTGGGAATCCTAAAAGCCCTTCCCGTCCACTTCGAGCATCTCCATAAGATCGCTTGTGACGTTGGCACCGTCTCCGGATTCGATTTATCTCATTTCGACGAGATCTCCACGAAGGCCCGACGTGCCACTGATGCGCTTGTCGACGAACAGGGACTATGGGAATATGGATCAACGAGTCAAGGAGGGGCCATTGAGCTGATGAGATTCCCAGTGACTGGAAGGGTTGAGGAACTGGAGGTTGATATCAAGATTGATAATATGGGGTGAGCAAATTCAAATTTCTAAGAATCTGAAGAAATTTTAGAAAAAATAGATGAAAAAATTGAAGGTTTAAAAAAAATTTCCAGTTTCAAAATGTTTTCAAAACTGCAAAATTTAAATTTTTATAATCAGGTCGAGATTGATATCAAGATTGACAATATGGGGTGAGCCAGTGGAAATTCTGAAAAAAATCTTTGAAACATCTTGGAAAGATTGAAAAATAGCAATTAAAAAAAAATTTTCCCGTTCCAGAATTTTCTCAAAAATTTTATTTTGAACTTTCTGTAATTAGAAAGAAAACTACAGTGAGATTTGAATCGATTTTTTAACGGTTTTCGAGTTTTCCGAGTAAATTATTAAATTTATCCTGTTTCCCAACAATAATTCATTTGGAAACTGTCGAAAAAACTGCAAAATAGCCCAAAATCACTGAAAAATGCACGTATTACTGTAGTTTTCGCTGCGAGATATCGTCCGCGCTAATTTCGGAATTTTGAATGCGAGATGAAGTTTTGAGTCGCAATGATATTCAAAAATTTTTTTAAGTTTTAAAATTTTTCAAAAATTGTAAATTTCAATTTTTTTAAATCAAGAAGTAATTGGGTTTATCTTTTTTTTTCAAAAATTTCTGGGTTTTTTTTTCATTTTTTAAATAAAATTTCATTTTTTTTTGTTGTAAAAACACATCATTCACGATAGAAAAACCTCCGAAAATTTTTCCAAAAATCAATGAAAATTTCCTTTTTTGCAGTTCGTCAAACGGTCTTCCGTTGTGGATGGAATGGAAATTCGGCTCCCTTACCCTCTCTTCCGGTCTTCTCGAATCAACGTCTTCTGGAGACATTCCCAAGTGGAATAAGGGCTTCAAACAGGGCGTCTACTTCCCGTCGACCGACCTCCAAAACCAGGAATCCATCCGACTTATGGCACGTTTCGATACGGATACCGGAGAGATTTACTTCATGTTTCGGTCCGGGTCTTCGTCGCGAATTTATTGATTTTTCTCTGTTTTCTTACTTGTTTTTGTTGTTGTTTTCTAATTTTCTTGTTGTTTTTCGTGTGAAAATTGCTTGTTTTTATTTTATTTTTATTTATTATTAAAAAAATAAAAGATTGCTTGAAAAATGAGAACTTTCCAGAATTTCCCAATTCTTCCAGAAAACCATGAAAAACTAGTCATTTTGCTGGAATTAGCTACATGAAAGTCGCTTTATTGTCGAAAACGCCACTCGGCGGCGCGCTCCTGATAAGCCCCGCCCACTTCACACACAAAATGCGCCGAGGTGCGGAACCCGGGAGATGTCGGCTGCGGCACGCAATGACCTGCTGGGCGCTCGCTACCCTCTTCGGTTTTAACCCAAGTTAACCAAGGTTAGCATTGGAATTCGACCTTTCGAAAGAGAGTGTTGAACACTAAAATTTTTGGATACAGCTTCTCTGGGGACATCCGGAGGGGCGAAAATACGTGAACACGTTTGAAAGACGTGGCAAGCAGTAGTGAGTTGGAACTTGTTGCTATCTCTCCATTGCTTCTCCACAATGTTCTTCGCATTGGTTATCATCTTATCATGGCTCATGACCACCTGTGGCATATTTGTGTTCCTGACCCTCTCGAACACTGGCATTCCGGCGGGTTACGGTCGCTACAGTAACCCATCGGGTTCTTCCGTTTCGCCGCGTCTCGGATGGATGATTCAAGAGTCTCCGGCCTTTCTGATCCCCGCTTTCTTCTATTTCCTCACCGAAATTCACACGGATTTCGGCGAGTTTCTGACGGTTTTAATGCTGATTCACTACGGATACCGTACCTTTATCTGGCCGTTTCTTATCAATTCAAACAACCGAATTCCCGTGGAAATCGTCGCAATGGCATTGGGATTTTGTGTGTGGAACGGGTTTATTCAAGGAGTCTGGAATGCGAGATATCAGCCGGAATACGCCGAATTCCATCCGAAACTGCTCATTTATCTGGGCGTTGCCGTGTTTTTTGTGAGTTTCTCAACTTTTTGAAATTGGCGCTCAGGGTATCTCGCAGCGAAATCTCACTGTAGTTTGTTTTCGCTGCGAGATATCCTCCACGTCACGTTTAAATTTCGAACTTCCCCGTTTCCAGACTGGTTTCCTGATCCACATCATCCACGACTACCATCTGATCTCCCTCCGCTCATCTACCGTATCCTACAGTATCCCCCGTGGCCTCCTTTTCGAGTTCATCTCCTGCCCCAATTACTTCGGAGAATGTCTCGAATGGATCGGATATTCCCTCGCCGCCCGCAGCTTCCCGGCCATTGCATTCGCCTTCTTCACTGTCTGCAACCTCGCTCCACGGGCAATGTCTCATCACAAATGGTACAAGGAACGGTTCGGAGACAAGTATCCGAAGGAAAGAAAGGCACTGATTCCCGGCATTTGGTGAATAAACTCGTACTGATCATTGAATGAAATAGTTACTTTTCGCTCCCCCGGATGTCCCCAGAGAAGCTGTATCCAAAAATTTTAGTGTTCAACACTCTCTTTCGAAAGGTCGAATTCCAATGCTAACCTTGGTTAACTTGGGTTAAAACCGAAGAATAAGCGAGCACCAGCAGCTCATTCCGTGCCGCAGCCGACATCTCCCGGGTTCCGCATCTCGGGGTGTTTTGTGTGTGAAGTGGGCGGAGCTTATCTGATGGGCGCCTCCGAGTGGCGTTTTCGACGATTCTCGATGAGAATTTCTAGTTCAAAAGAAGAAATATAGAAGGATATTACTACAATAAATACTTTATACTATATACTTCATATGGAAAAAAGGCAAGATCATCATGTTTCGATTTTTCGATTTATTCTTCGACGCTGCTCGAGCAGGATTTACCCTTTTACTGCTATTTCACAGTATCCGGGTTGTAGCCGAACAGAATGGTGAACAGCAGCTGAAAAATGGAGAAATCTTTAATTTCCGATAATTAAAAGGGCTTTCTACCTGTGCAAAAATGCCGGCAGCTGCGTAAACCATCTGGGCATCTCCGACCGAGAAGGACTTGTCCTTGACAAGCTGTGTCACGACCTGAATTAAAAAATAAACGGATGGAAAATTGAGAAAAATCACCTGGAAGTGGAGGTAGATTCCGGTGGCGTGGACAATGTTGAGCAGCGAGACGGCGGTCGAAAAGTGGCCGAGGACGATGGATGCTGCAAGTTCATAACGGCACTCGGCGGCAGTCCGCAGCGTGCTTCCGTGGCGCAATAGGCAGCGCGTTCGGCTGTTAACCGAAAGGTTGGTGGTTCGAGCCCACCCGGGAGCGAAACTTTTTGCATGGACTCACCGAGCAAAGTGGTCCCGAACACACTGACAGAAGCGAACGAGACGAAGAAAGTCTGACGATTGAGTGAAGTGAGAGGGGTACGGTAGACGGCGTTGTCGAAGAGAAGAGCGAATAGAAGAGGTGGGAAGAAGAGGGTCGAAGGGGCCAGGGAAAGGACACGGGGACCCATGAGGTGACCAGTGAGCATTCCGAAGACCAAAGTCGACGTGAAGATGATTCCGCGACGTTCCGCGTCATCGATACTCGCGTTTTTGCGGATGTTGAAGTAGACGTAGAGGGGAAGAGCGATGAGAATGAGGAAGATGATGGATGGGTCGAAGAAGTACTGGATCACTGGCGACAGGGCATAGACACCGGCGAGTTGACCACCGCCAATGGCCATCAGGATCACCTGGAAAAAGAAGGTTCAATGAGGAAAGTGCGCTCCTTTTTTGTTAATTTACAAATTTTTTCGTTAGAATTATTACTGCCGTCCCGCGGCGAGTCACCCGGTGGGTCTCGCCACGAAAATTATTTCTGGACAAGGTTTTTTGACTTTTTATGATAAAAACGGGTAAAAATACTTGAATTCAAACATTTCCAACCAAATCTCATCAGTTCCACCAATTTTCAGTACAAAAACATGCATTTTTTGGGTTTTCACCGCTTTTCACCAAAATCACCTCATTTTCACTGAAAATCGGTGGAAATTGCTGGAATTTGGCTGGAAGTCATCAAATTTACCTGATTTTACCCATTTTCATCATAAAAAGTGTCAAAACTTTGTCCAGAAGCCGTATTTCCGCCAAAAACCATTTTCGTGGCGAGACCCATTAGGTGACTCGCCGCGGGACGGCAACAATAATAATTTTCAATTTTTTGGGAACCCTGAGAAACTCCGAGACCACTAAAAATTGACAGAAATTAAATATTTTTTCCAAAAAAAAAATTTTTTTTTCAATTTTTTTTTCAATTTTTTTTTTTCAAATTTTTTTTGTCAAAAATTGACGAACCGAGATGCCGAGGTACATTTCGACGAGTTGGTTCTTCACATCCGTCTCGATATTCTGAAGGGCACTGTCATCGGTCAGTGACTGGTTCAAGTAGTCCCGAGCATCATAGGCAGCCGGTTCGGCGACTTCTCGAAGTCTTTCGATGGCCGTGTCCGTTTTTCGACCTGGAAAATTGGAAACTTCTTCCGGAAATTTTGAATTCCCGCCTACCCAGGTAGAAAATGGCGTCGTAGTAGGCGAGGGCTCTGCGGCGCAACGTCTCGACAGTCGTCGTGAGCTGTTCCACATATCTTTCCGAAATCTCCGTCATTGATGCTCGCCTTCAACTTCAGAGAGACACTTTTTCGATTTTCAGCTGGAAAATAGGAAAATTCCAGAAGAAAAAATCAGAATTGAAGCATACCGTGTCTGGCGCCGATGGAAAAGGACTTCAAGTTGTTGGAACTGACGGGAAAGATCGATTTGACTGGGGGACGTGGAGCTTCCCGACACGTGTCCACTTGTTATTTTCCGCGTGAGAAAGGGTCACGCGGATTTGTGGAGGTCATGTAAAAGGTTTCGCTCCCGGGTGGGCTCGAACCACCAACCTTTCGGTTAACAGCCGAACGCGCTGCCTATTGCGCCACGGAAGCACGGTGAAGTGCTGGGCGCCAGTGCGTATAAGAAATCGGGAGATGGGCGCGAAGAAAGCAATTGGAGCCAAAGAAAAAGCCCATAGAAAAGCGAAATGGTGGGAAAAGCCGGTGACAGAATAATTGGAGGGTACGAAATCCGGGTTCCCGTTTTTCCGAAACCGGTTTTGACAGCTTTTGAGGCCAGAAAACCAGATGTTTTTCTTTTTTTTTTCTTTTCATTCGCTATTTCGATGGGTCGGAACTCTATTTTTTCTTCGTTTTTCCAAAAATTCAAATCTCTCCTTATAATCAGTGATAAGTTATCACTAGAGCGCACTTGCATCATCTCTCCATTTCGCAATACCGATCCATCCATCACTGCAATCTAATCTCTTGTTGCATACCTGTCTCCATAAAAACACAACTACACGTGACAATCGTCTCCTTATCATCCTTATCAGTGATGATTTCGTTGAAACGGTCATCAGAAGAGACGCAGACACGCAGAAACGCGCGATTCGGCACGAAACACCGGCAAACAACCGTAATTGGGACTGATTGTTTGGTTCTCTTCTGGAGAGACTTCTGAAGGATTCTGAAGGCATCTGGAGACGAAAAGAAGAAGAATGTCGGAATTCGATGAGGTGAGCTATTTTGGGGATTTCACAATTTTATTATTATCATTGCATCTGAAAATTTCAAATTGGCGGGTAGGATATCTCGCAGCGAAAAATTCAGTAAGATTTGCAAATTTCAGTGTTTTTGGGCAGTTTCCGAGTAAATTGTTGTCAGAAAATGCGAAAAATGCAATAATTCATTCAAAAACAGTCAGAAAAACTCAAAAATAGCCCAAAAACACTGAAAAATGCAAATCTTACTGTAGTTTTCGCTGCGAGATATCTTACGCGCCAATTTGAAATTTTGAAAGTAAATTTCAGTTTTGAGATGAAAATATATAATAACTTGGCTCAAAATAGATAATCTGAGCCCATCATTTGCTATTATTCAGTCAAGGGTCATGGGAATTTGTCCAACCTTTTCTAGGGTCCCTGGTTCAGATAAGCCACTGATTCTGAAAGTTTTCTTGAATTAAGTTAACCCTAGGGTCCTTCAAACACTCTTCTGAATAAGGATTCTGAAGGATTCAGATCAGTGACGTCTTCTGAAATTCCCTGCCCTAAATCTAAAATAGCTCTGAAAGGTCAAGATGACTGATCAGTTCCTAAACGATGCTAATTCCATAAAATGGCTTCGTCTATGAGAAAAAGGTCGTGTCTACGCACTAACTATTTCTATTTTTCAACTAAAAATCAGCTGTTTTAGGCGAAAAGGTAATTGAGAAACTGCTCAATTTTACGGATATTTTCACAAAAAAAATTATTTTAGATTTTTTTCTCATAATAACAAGTTAATTTTATCGAAAAATATGTATTTCTATAGCTTTCTCAGAGCTCACTTCTCATTCATCACCCTCTCAAAAATTCTCTAAAAATCTTAAAAATTCAAAAATCCTTGGTTTCCCGGATGACATCACCCTTTTTCTCTCTATTTTTCTTCCCTGTTCACTGCAATCTGCATCTTCAAGCACCTCATTTCAAGAGAGACTCGTTATTCTGACTCACACGTTTTTTTTTCTTTTTTTTCTGGAGTTCGCATTTGAAATTTCAAGATGGCGCGTAGGATATCTCGCAGCGAAAATTACAGTGAAATTTGCATTTTTCAGTGTTTTTCGACTCAATTTGTGCATTTTTGCGTGTTTTCGAACGAAAATTTACTCGAAAACAGTCAACGATAATATTTTTCGCACTCATGACACTTTTTGTAATTTTTCCCCTTTTTTTTGTGATGCTCCCTGAAGAAAAAAATTTTGAAATTTTTTCTGAATGAATTTTCGTTAGGAAACACGAAAAATGCAAAAATTGATTGGGACCTAGTTGAAATTTACTGAAAAATGCAAGTCTTACTGTAGTTTTCGCTTCGGGATATCCGCCAATTTGAAATTTCGAACTTCTGTTTTGAGATGCAATGTTACATTTGTTTCTGTATTCACAATAAAGTTTCCTTCAACAGAAAGTGCGCTCCATCGCAAAAAGGCCCTTCTTCTCGATAATTCTCATTCACAAAGTGCTCTCGGTCGGCTCGTTTGCTCACTCTGGCCTACTCTTCAGAATATAAAATTAGATTTTCCATAGATTCTTCTCGAGACATTTTCAACACGTTTTCTCGTCTATCCGAATGTGTTTTTGACACTTTTTGAAGAGCACTTTCTCGCCTTTTTTGTTTGGAAAAATAGGCCTATTATAGGGGGAAAAATGGGATTTGAAGAATTTTTTTTTCAAATTGAAAAGTTGAAATTGGCTTTATTTTGAAAATAAAAATAAAAATAATTGAACAAAAAAAAGTTTTTCATTTTTATTGTTCCAAACAAAGAAAATCCACCCAATTCTCCTCTCAAACATTTCCATTTCCGTAGAACAAAAAACCAAATCATGCGTTAAACTTTGCACTCTATTCCCCCTTTTTCCCATTCTTTTTCCCCTTTTCCTGGCTTTTTCTGACGTCATCAAAGGCTGGGAAACGAAGAGAGAGAACAAGTGAGAGCAGCCTCGCTCTTGCGCGCCCGCTTTTCAGAAATTAGATTTTTGGAAAAAAAAAACTTGATGAAATATGATTTTTTCTTGGAAATTTTGAAAGGTTAGGTTACAAAAATGAAAAAATATTTTTCTTATTATTAAAAAAAATAAATTGAACAGTTTTGAGAAACAAATTTCCAAAAAGAAAAAAGTTCCTGTTTCACCGATCGCTTTTGAATTTTCGAACATGGAAATCGGCAATTTTGTCATTCTTGTAATATGAAAAATACTCAAAAAAACCGAAGTTTGCATTTGAAGTCTCAAATTGGCGCCCAAGATATCTCGCAGCGAAAACTACAGTAAGATTCGCATTTTCAGTGTTTTCGGGCTGTTTCCGAGTAAATTGTGGTCAGAAAATGAGAAAATTGCAATAATTCATTCAAAAACAGTCGGAAAAACTCAAAAATCGCTGGAAAAACACTAAAAACTGCGAATCTTACTGTAGTTTTCGCTGCGAGATATCCTACGCGCCAATTCGAAATTTTGAATGTGAAGTAAAGTTTTGAGTTGCAACGATAATACCGTGAATTATATGTTTTACCAAAAAACATTTGTTTAATCAAGAAAAATCCTGAAATTTGTGTCCCTGATTACAAAAAATTTCAAATTTGCAATTTTCTAAAAAATTCAAAAACTTTTCCAGTTTCACCCATGAAAATCTCTAAAAATCTGGAAAAATAACTGAATTTTCCCAAAAAATCCTTATTTTCTCTTTTTTTCTAGATTTTTCCCTTTCAAAACTTTCACTTCCTCACCCAACTGCTTACTTTTTTCCAAACTCATTCCCATCTGTTATTCACTCATTTACCTCTTCCCTCTCTTTCGTTGGCCATACACAAATTGGCATGAAATATCAGCTGCCCCCTTTCGCTCCTAATCCCTTCTTCTTCTTCTTTTCCTCTTTTCCAGAAGTTTCCCCGACCAAAACGTAATTTAGTCAGTCACTCGGCCCTCCTCCGTTGTAATTCGAGTCCCCCTCGTTTTCTATAAATTTCTCATATATCTTACTCATCCCCCCATTGAAATTTCTCGAAATTCGACTCCAATTTCCACTTTATTTATTTATTCTTACTACGAATAATCCATTGGTTTTTGATGTGTGCGCTGGAGCGCATTTGCATTAGCGCACTTCTGCTCCAACTTCAAAAAATCGTAACTCAGCCCTAAAAGCTTCTTTCGAACCCGTTCTTGGACTAAAATTTAGCAAATAAGCCCAAAAATGTCATAAAAATCTAGAGAGTGTTCAGATGAGTCACGCCTTCTAAAAGTCGCATGTTTTCCTCGCTAATTAGTTCTCTAGGGTAATTGAGCGAATTTGAGCACTTTTTCTTGTAAGCTGACATGCTAGGAAGGTTCATGAGGGATTCAGATGAGCCACACCATCGTTGCAACTCTAAAATTCATCTCGAATTCAAAATCGCATTTTCGCGGGAGTTCCGCAACGACCAAAAGTTTTTCGGCGCAAAATATGCTGCGCCTTTAAAGCGGGGTACGGTAGTTGCGCATCCATTTATTTCGTCTTTTCTCACTCATTCTCCCCATTTTTATGGGTTTTCCAACCGAATTTCGCACGATTTGCACGAAAAAGGCTCTTTTTGTGCTTTTTTAACGTAAGAAGTGCGAAAATCGGTTGGAAAAAGACGAAATTAACTACCGTACCCCGCTTTAAAGGCGCAGCACTTTTTCCGTCAAAAACGCAATTTTTGAACGCGAGATGAACTTTTGAGTTGCAACGATAGTAGCCGCCTTCTTCATCCCAAGCTTTTCCTGCCTGATTCATCGTTATGTTCCGGTTCTCTCCCTGTCTGCGTCTCTCACTCTCTCGCCTCCATTTGTTGCACACATTTACCCATTTGGAACCCCCCGGGCGGCCAGTGCTCTCGCGACGAATTATGCACAAATTGTGTGAAGAAAGGGCCGGGCTCTTGCCCAATTTGTTCCCATCGTCTTGGGCCATTCAATTCAATTTGGCATCTGCCGAGATGATGGGTTCTCCCCTTCCCTCCTTCCCCCTTCCCATCCGTTCAGCAGAATCCCTTTCTCGACTAATTCTGGAAACTTCTAGAAGTAGGGTTGTGTTCATTAGAGCGTATTTGCATAACCCTTTCTCGAGTGGCTTTTCCGGTGGTTCAATGTTCAATAGAGCGCAATTGTATAGTGAAATTTGAACTTTCGAGTGACTTTCAGTAGAGCGCACTTGCAGACCTGACAGAAAATTGACTTTCGTCTTTCAATGGAGCGCACTTTCTTTGTTTAGAGATATTTGGCTTTTCATCTTATTTCGGTAGAGCGCACTTGCTATCAAGCTATTTTTCAATTATCAATGGAGCGCGCTTGCAGATCTTCCAGAATTTGGCGTTTTCATTCTAGTTTCGACTCTCAACGGAGCGCATTTGACTATTTAGAGATTTTTGGTTTTAGGCTGATTTCGGTAGAGCGCACTTGAAGACCTCACAGAAATTGACGTTTTTATTCAAGCTTCGGCTATCAATGGAGCGCACTTTCACTATTTAAAGATTCAGCTGAGTTTGTTAGAGCGCACTTACTACCAGCCTAACTTTCCATATTATCAATGGAGCGCACTTTGACCCCACCCCTCCAATCCTTTCGCATTTCTCTACAAGACCTCCCTCCCTTCCTTCACTTCTTCTTTTCTTCTCCAACTTTATGG
Organism: Caenorhabditis becei; assembly: GCA_900536315.3. Lineage (NCBI taxonomy): Eukaryota > Metazoa > Nematoda > Chromadorea > Rhabditida > Rhabditidae > Caenorhabditis > Caenorhabditis becei. The sequence continues at coordinate 23,035 of LR538574.1, forward strand.
AAATTTGCCCACGGCTGAGTGGTGTTCCCCCCCGGCCGCTTCTACCCCCTCTGGGGACTTGTTTTGTGCCTCTGTCACCCATTTCCTTTCCCACTTTCGCCCCCTTCTCTTTTCTTATATTCATTCCTTTCCTTTCCTTTTCCCCGTTTTCTTCCCGTGTTTGTCGGCTTTTTTTGAGAAGTGAGAGTTCCGGAAAACGTAAATAAATGGGCTGAAAGCTCTCGCCACGCGAAAGTGCACACAATACACCAGAGTTTACGACATAATGCACACCGATTCGGAAAATCATAAAAAGTAATGGGAACACGGCGTGAGGAAGCGTACGGCGGCCTAGAAAACTCTTTCCGCGGCCAGGCGGGGTACGGTAGCACCCATTTTCATCGAATTTTGGAATAAAAAAGCGAGTTTTTCACGTTTCGGCGGATATCTCGAATTCCACCCTAGAGATTTCAAAAACAGAATTTTGGCAGACATAACAGACTACGAGGAACACGATAAAACTATGGGTTTCACATGAATTTCCCTCCTTGACCCCTAAAAATTTATTTTTCGGGCGACAGTGTATTTTCAGGGTTTTAAACTTTCGACAATATCTCAAGATTGGCCCTAGAACTTTTGAAAACAGAATTTTACTAAATGTAAGGAACCCTTCTGAATTGATTGCAACAATCTGTTTTCAGTGAATTTCCCTCCTTCACACCGAAAATTTTTTTTTTCGAAATTTTGCATTTTTTTGGGATTTTTTATTTTTTCGATTATTCAATTTCTAGACTAGAATTTTCGAAAATAAAAATTCCCTGAAGGCAAAAACGGATTCTTAACATAGTTTTACTGTCTTCTCTCCAGAAAATTTGGTCCTTTATGTATTTCTACCGACTTTCTCGAAATTTCGTGAAAATAGGTTTTCGGAGCTTTTTTTGAGTTGAAAACATGATTTTCACAATAATTAATTTGGAAAAAGTTGCATGCAACACAGAAGATCGAAAAATTATGCGAAAATCACATATTCAAAGCGTTTTTCCGTATTTTAACGTTGAAATTTGAATTTGGCGCCAAAAAGTTGGTGGCCGACACTCTCTCGCCTGAGAGACGCAGACACGGGACGGGTGGAAGAAAATCCACGGCCGCGCGTACGATTCCTCACGCCGTGGGAAACGCCTCAAAAATGAGGGGAAAAGACTGCAAAAAACAGCAAAAACAAATGTCCAACATGGGAAAACAAGGGAAAAATCAAATTTCTCAAAGCAGAAAACAATTTCTTCCCTTTTCCTTCTTTTCTCTGACCCTTCTGCACAAAACTTATCAGCCTTTCCATACAACTTTCCACTCATAATCCTCAATTTTTCAGTTAAAATACCTCACCGGTTTCGGAAACGAGCACGCCACTGCTGATCCGCGTGTCCCTGACGCCCTGCCAGTCGGCCAAAACTCTCCGCAGGTAAGCTCTTTATCAACGCACCGGCGCCCCGACCGCGGCATGCTTCCGTGGCGCAATAGGCAGCGCGTTCGGCTGTTAACCGAAAGGTTGGTGGTTCGAGCCCACCCGGGAGCGAAATATTTTTTGAAAACCAATTATCTCTTCCAGAAATGCTCCAACGGTCTGTACGCCGAGCAGCTCAGCGGCACTGCCTTCACGGCTCCTCGCTCCCAAAACCAGCGTTCCTGGCTGTACCGTATCCGTCCATCGGTCATCCATCACCCATTCGAAACCCGTGACGGAGCCGATCACTGGACCAACAACTTCTCGTCCTTCCCACCGAATCCCAATCAATACCGCTGGAATCCGTTCCCATTGCCAACGAAAGAAGGCGTGACTTTCGTGGATAACTTGTACACGGTGTGTGGTGGAGGGGATGTGATCAGCCGAACCGGACTGGCCATCCATCAGTTCTCGTGCAATGCCAGCATGGAAAACACGGCCATGTACAACTCGGATGGAGATTTTCTCATTGGTAAGTTGTTATCACTTATCAGTCATTATCACCTTATCTCTTATCTCTTATCACTTTCAGTCCCTCAACAAGGCTCTCTTGAAATCACCACGGAGATGGGACGTCTTCTCGTCAACCCGCAAGAAATCGTAGTGATCCCTCAAGGAATCAGATTCTCCGTCGCCGTGCGTGGTCCCTCGAGGGGATACATCCTCGAGGTGTACGGTACCCACTTCCAACTGCCCGATCTCGGACCGATCGGAGCCAATGGACTCGCGAATCCAAGAGATTTTGAGACTCCGGTCGCTTGGTTCGAGGACTTGGATGTGGAGTTCACGATTGTGAACAAGTACCAGGGAGCGTGGTTCCAGGCGAAACAGGTCAGTCAAGGGAAATCTTTTGTAACTCGGGAACCAATGGAGATAGAGAAAAGGTGTCAACTGCAAACTTGATCCTTATAAAATTTCCTACATTTCTTCAATTGACAACTTTTAGTTAGCTACAATGGTTCTCGAGTTATTGATTGATTTAGGGTGTCAATTCACTGAAAAGTGTCCATAACTTTTGAACCTGACGAGATTCAAAAAAGTTGTCAATTGCAAACTTGATCCTTATAAAATTCTCCAAATTTCTTCAATTGACATCTTTTCCCTACCTCCTCTCCTTCTCAAGTTATCGATTAATTTCAGGGCCACTCGCCATTCGACGTCGTCGGCTGGCATGGAAACTACACCCCCTACAAGTACGACCTCCGCAAGTTCATGGTCATCAACACTGTCTCCTTTGATCATTGTGTAAGCCCTTATCACCATCCTTATCACTCCCTCATCCCTCCAGGACCCCTCCATCTTCACTGTCCTAACTGCTCCATCCGTGAAACACGGCACCGCTATCGCCGACTTTGTCATTTTCCCGCCTCGTTGGGGATGTGCTGATAACACATTCCGTCCTCCGTATTATCACAGAAACTGCATGTCCGAGTACATGGGACTGATAACCGGATGTTATGAAGCCAAGGAGGGCGGATTCAAGCCAGGAGGCGGGTCTCTTCACTCCATGATGACCCCTCATGGACCGGATTTCGCGTGTTTCGAGATGGCGTCGAATGCCGATTTGAAGCCGCAAAGAGTCGCCGAAGGGACTATGGTGAGTAGGCTTTTATAGGCCTAGGCCTTGTCTAGGCCGGCCCAATCCGGCCCAAATCCAACCCTCCTTCTTTTCAGTCGTTCATGTTCGAATCCTCTCTGAACATGGTCATCACTGGCTGGGCCGTCGGTGAGAATGTCGACAAGGACTACTACAAGGACTGGCAACCACTCAAGAAACATTTTGTGCTTCCGAAATAGGTCAATGGAATACTGCGAACCTTTTTGATAATTTGATAATTTGATAACTCTGATTGGTATAAAGTGATAAGTATTCCATTCCATCTGCCTTTTTTGTTTTTGTTGATCTTACGGTAGCTTTTACCGATTGATACTTCATTGATTTCTTTTGGTCCTTTATGATTATTGATTACTTCTTATCACTTATCACTCATCACTTTCAGATCTCATGAACGTGCCGAGCACGTCGAGCCGTGGATACGCCAAATACCAGATACGCTCCTCGGGAATGCCACGTGTCCTTGCCAACGAATCGGATGTTTTCACGTTGGACGATGTGGATGTCGATGAGATTGACGAGTTGAAACCCAATAGGTTGGTCCTCTTCGGGATTCTGAATCCTCTCAGCCAATAAAGCTTTCTTCCAGAACCCCTGCATCGAAGGAAGAAGAGAAGAGTCGGCTTGTCGAATGCAACTTGGACAGTGATGAGGAGGATGATAAGACGCCCCCGCAAGAGGATGATAAGGGACAGAACATCCGACAGTCTAGTAATAGTAAGTGTTTTTGGAAGCTGTGCAAATTCGCTCTGTTGATAACTCTTGCTCCGGCTAGTGGTTTTGTGAAGCTTTGAAACAATTGGAGTTGGGCAAATGCGTTCTATCCCAATTTGACCTGCGCATTTTGCCTTATATCTCAAGAACTATTGACGATAGCAAAAAGTAGTCAACTGCAAATATGATTCTCATAACATTTCCTACATTTTGTTAATTGACAACTTTTTCCTAGCCTTTATCGAGTTATTGATTGATTCATCATAAGTGACTTTTTTGCAAATTAGGGAATTGTGTGCACTAAAAGTGTGCATAACTCCTGAACCTTAAAAGATACAATAAAATTGTTAATTACAAAAATGATCCTTGTCAAATTCTTCACATTTCTTTAATTGGCAACTTTCTGCTAGCTCCATTAGTTCTTTAGTTATTAGTTGATTTCTGCTATTGTAATCCAAGACACGTGCCGAAAAGTCTGTATAACTCTTGAACCTGACAAGATACGGAAAAGTTGTCATCTACAAAAATGATCCTTGTCCAATTTTCTACAATTCTCTAATTGACATATTTTTCCCATCTCCAATGCATCTCGAGTTATTCCTCTTCCAGACTCGTCCACCGTCGGATCCAAGGAACGTTGCCGTCTGCGCGACTCGTTCGACCTCGACAACGACTCTCTCTCCGACGACCTGGACCTCCTTCCTCCGATTCCCGGCGCTCCGAATGTCAACAGCTCTTGGCTCTCGAAACTGCACAGATTCAACTGCTGCAATCCAAGAATCCCATCCAAGTGTACTATCATGTGAATATGCCTCTTCTATCTAACCTGATCTCCATCCTTTTTAGCTTTACTTTTTCCAGAATCTCTCTTTTTTTGAATGATCTCCAATTCCGAATCTCTATATTTTGTGGCCATTGTCACCGGTAAACACTTCCGATCCCTTTCCCCCTTCTGATAAAGATCTCTTGAAAGTGTAATCTGTGATACGAACAATTGGAGACAATCAAAAAGTTCATTAAAACGAGCACTAAAGATTATATTGTTCAGTAGACTACTGACAGTAGTGGAGCGTCGTAAAAAAAGAAAAAAACAGTGATAGTGTTATCAAATGGTATCAGGGACGGATGTTTCACAGTGGTTATTGGTTCTGAAGAAACATTAGGGATCTTGGGGTTCATAGAGGCTTGTGAGGATTCTGATTACTCGAGAATGGTACAGAAGCCTCCAGGAGACGTCACGACGATTATGAAGTCTTCTGAATCCTTCTAAAGGCCCTGTTGTCAACAATCATGTACTGAAACATTGGCTGGAATGAATAGGAAATGTCAAAAGTTCAAAGAACGTTCTGGAAATGTAACAGGTGCAGGTCAGTGGAGAATCGGACGGAAAAGGTGGAATTTGAACTTTGTGACTTTGGAAAGGCGTAGTTTGATTGGAAATGTGCTCAAAAACGGAACGAATTTCAGAAAAATAGTCAAATGCATCTGAAAATTTCAAATTGGCGCGCACAATATCTCGCAGCGAAAACTACAGTAAGATGGGCATTTTTCAGTGTCTTTGGGCTGTTTTCGAGTAAATTGTTGCCAGAAAATGCGAAAAATGCAAAAAAAAACTGTCGGAAAAACTTAAAAATAGAAAACACTGAAAAACGCGAATTTTACTGTAGTTTTCGCTGCGAGATAGCCTACGCGCCAATTTGAAGTTTTGGGATGCAGCAACTATGAGAAGTGATTCAGAAGACGTCTGGGAAGCTTTGGAATTCACAGCTATTGGAAACAGGGTCATTCAGATAAAAACAGTTCTTTCTCCACTTTCAGAACCAAACCAGGACATGTACATGATCTTCTCTCGCCCCGATTGCTCCTTTCAAAGTCCACTTCCCTCTCTCCCTTGGCAAACCGGAGTCTCTCCTCCCCTCCATCATCATCACATTTTCCTGTTTGAACCGTTATCAGTTCCGTTGATTTATACAAAAACTGAAGACTGATAAGCTGCTCGCCGCGTCTCCCCCTCCTCCTCCTTCCTCAAATAATCCGCCTAATGTGAAACACACTCGTTTTTCCATTCTTGTCCTGAATTGCACCTTATCACTTGTCTGTCCTCTACATGTGTGATTTCCATTTCCTTTTTTTGTTTCAGAAATGGTTAACAAGCACTTGCACATCGACAAACCCGACACTCTTCAGCCGGAACATGTCCATATTACGGCCAGTGGATTGGAACCCGATAGGGCTTATCGGTTTGATATGAAGTGAGATTTCAAGGGATCTTATGAACTGATTGATCTGAAATTACGCTGAAGTTTCACTAAATGGCTGCAGATTCATTTGAAAAGAGCCCAACTTCTCTCAAAATGATCCACATGAGCTCATTTTTTAATTGGGTACAGGCAAGGTACTCAGGCAACCTTACCTTTCCTGAACCCCTGGAGCCATTGAGCTAAATTCAGAAGCCCCACTCCTTCTAAAATCAAGCTTCAGCTAGTTCTGATCCTTCAGAACCTTCTGAATCTCTGAAGTTCTAAAGCTACATTCAAAAGCCTCACCTCCTCTAAAGTTTTGCCTTACAAGCTTGTGAGCTCATTTTTGGATGGGGTACAGGCCTCAGGTAGTCTTTTCTAGATCCCTGAAGTTTCAGAGCTTGATTCAGAAGTGTCACGTTTTCTGATGTCAAGCTTCAGCTAGTTCTGATGCTTCAAAGCCTTCTGAATCCTTACACATTCGGTATTTCCAGACTCCGTCACAACTATGGATCTCACGCGGCCTACTGTGTTCTGAAAGCCGATGAAGATGGAAACATCGACATGGCCACGTCGAAACCATTGAGGGGAACTTATTTTGGTGAGTTTAGAGTTTTCAGAAGACGTTGGAAACTGTAAGGCTTCCTGAAGGACGTTCTGGGATTCAGAAGACCTTATGACCCCTCACGAGCTTCCCTGAACCCTGTTTGAATTTCGCGTCAAATATTCTTTACCTAAAATAACTTTTAACGGCTGTTCTGAAAGGCTTATTGAATTTTGAAAAAAATACGTTCAGAAGGTCTTAATTGAACATTTTTCCAAACTTTGGTAATTTTTAGACCCCTAGAGAGCTCTGAAAGTCCCATGTTTCCTTGTTCTTGACATCCAGTTCATTGCGACTAAAGTGTAGTACCTACCCTGCGAGTGCACATCGACCTCTCTGTTCTAATTCTATTCGGAAGTGTCATCAATCAATTTTCTTATCGTGTACTCAATGTTGCCATAGGCGTAGTCAGAACTTTGAATCAAGAACTGGGAACTGGGGATTCTGAAGTCTCTCATTCCAGAAGCCGATCCAATGGGCCTGTTCCTGTCCATGACCCCCTGCGAAGACTTTGCCTACGGTGGCTACCTCCGATGCACCCCTCCGGTGCCGTTCTTCTACCTTCTGAAGCTCTCCGATGAGGGAGGCAATCAGCTCGACGAGCTGTACATCAAGAAGCACTGGATGCATCCACTGCTCACTCGGACGGAGATCGAGTACGACGGGTTCTGCGGGACACTGTTCAAACCGCCCGGAGACGGACCTTTCCCGTGTGTCATGGACATTTCTGGAACTGGAGGAGGACTTCATGAACATAAGGTTTGACTGGAACGGGTCGGGTCAAAGTGTTTTAGTCGCGGTCTGACTTTGACTCGAGACCTAGTTCATTCGAAAGAGCATAGTCGATTTCCTATAGTGAACTGGGCTCACTGTTCCCAAAAAGTCCTTGTTTTCGAGAACGGAGCCTCCAAAGTCCGAAATTGTGCTAATTTTCCAGTGCTTTTCCGAGAAAAAGGGCAGCCCCAGTGCTATTTTGCACTGTTTTTGACTTTGGAGGCTCAGTTCTTGCAAATGAGGACTCTTTGGGAAAAAGTAATCCCAGTTCAGCAGAGGAAGCTCTTTGGAATGAACTAGGTCCCGAGTCAAAGTCATACTGCGACTTGACATGTATTCTTGATGTTCAGGGCGCCATGCTGGCTTCTGAAGGCTTCGTCGTCATCTGCGTGGCTTTCTTCCAATTCAAAGATCTGCCTTATAAACTGGAAGACGTCGATGTTGAGTACTTCCTGGTAACTAACCTTCTTGAGTAACCCTTACAATAAAGAAGGTTCCAGAAGCCCATCGAATTCGTGCTCGGACTGCCGTACACCACGAACATGCTCGGAATTCAGGGAGTGTCGTTCGGAGCCACTATTGTAGATTTACTGGCGACGAGGTATCCGCAGGTGAGCTTCTGGAAAATTCAGAAGACATCATTGACATTTCTAGATCAAAGCAGTCGTCTCGATCAATGGCCCACATGCTCAATGTCACTATTCATTGCTCAAGGAGCACGGAAAACCAATGAATGTCCCTTTGTTCGTTTCCCCCTCTCCTCCATGAACACCTCATTCATTTCCAGCCTCGACGACTCAAAACTCTACTTCCTCAACACAATTCTCGTCACGGCGCCTTGTTTCAAAACTCTTACTCCTCTTCTGACACCGGAGAATGCTATTCCGTGGCATTGGATTCCGAAGGAGACGGCGTTCCGGTTGATTGTGAGTAATAAGCTGATAACAGAAGTGATTTGGAGGTTTAGGGCTCTGTTGATGACTTGTGTGCTCCATCGATTCATTCCAATTTGCACATTCAGAAGAAGCTTCAAGAGACCGGGCATTATGTGGAGGTGAGGGAAGGGATAGAGGGCTTTCAGGTCTCGCCACGAAAACGGTTTCTGGCTGAAATACGGCTTCTGGACAAGTTTTTGACACCTTTTCTGATGAATATGGGTAAAATGACGTGATTTCAATCAATTCCAACCAAATTCCAGCATTTTTTCGAGAAAACTAGGTGTAAGCATCAAAATACCGAAAAGCGCATGTTTTTCTACTGAAAATTGGGGGAAACTGTTGGAAACTGGTTGGAAATGATTGAATTTACATCATTTTACTCGTTTCCATCAGAAATAGTAACAAAACCTTGCCCAGAAGCCGTATTTCAGCCAGAAACCATTTTCGTCGTAAGACCCACCAGGTTCCTAGAAGGAAATGGAGAAGCTCTGGAATCTTTGAAACAATAAAACGATTATGCAGAGTTTTGAGAACACTTCTAGAATTTTCTAGAACTTTTCCTGGCTCTGTTCGGGTTGAGCGGTCCCAAGCGGAAATAAAGGTCCCATGGGCAAAGTAGAGGTCCCAAAAAATAAATATTGGTCCCAAAAAACAAATAAAGGTCCCAAAAAGCGGGTCAGGTCCCAAGCGGAAATAAAGGTCCCATAAAAAGTTTAGAGGTCCCAAGAAATAAATATTGGTCCCATCATAGAAAAATACCGGAAATAAAGGTCCCAAGATAGAAGCAGGTCCCAACAGGAAAAAAAGGTCCCATAAAAATTTAAAGGTCCGATAAAAACTATAAAGTAATTTTTTATGTCTTCAATTTTTATTTTTCCGTGTTGGTAAACAGATATTTTTGTTTTGCTTTGATTTGGTCGAGTTTATTCGAAGGTTTTCTACAGAAAATGAAGAATTTAGAGTGTGAAGTGACCTTGATATATTTTGCTGAAACTTGGCAGAGAGGTGTGTTACCGTCCCAATAGGCAGGATCAAATAACTTTTTTAAGGGATAAGCTTTTGATGACCGATACATGCAGAAAAGAGACTGGATTTTCGGCTGGCTTGAGAGAAAACTCTCTAATCTCGGTTGGGGCTGTACTCTACTCTTCTGCCAAGTTTCAGCCATTTATATCCCTGTGATCTTACCCACATCCCGTATTAGTCACCAAAACATTCTATAGTTGGTTCTACTGTAATACCTGAACCTACTGACTTTACATAGAATCTCTTTTTTTCATGTGACTTCTTGCAAATATAAGACCTTCCTTTTCTTGGGACCGTTTTATTCTCTATGGGACCTTTAATTTTTTATGGGACCTTTATTTCCGCTTGGGACCGGACCCACTTTTTGGGACCTTTATTCTTTTTTTGGGACCAATATTTATTTTTTGGGACCTCTAAACTTTTTTTGGGACCTTTTTTTCCGCTTGGGACCGAACCCCATTTTCGGGACCTTTATTTCCCGTTGGGACCGCTCAACCCGAACAGAGCCCTTTTCCTGATCTTAAGATCATTTCATTTTCCAGCTGGAACTAGTCAACGGCGGTCACATCATGGAGCCCCCGTACTTCCCGCACCACGACATTGTCTACGCCAAATTCCAAGGATTCTACTGTGGATACGGAGGGGAAATAGTGCTTCACGCCAAATCGCAGGAACGCACCTGGGCCAACACCATTAAATTCTTCAAGAGAAAGCTCGGAAGTCCGCCACCGATGCCTGATTGGATGAGGGAGACAAAGATCGGACCACCGTTGACACCGATTGAGAATAGAAGCAGATTGTGAACATGTTCTTATGAATTCTTTTTTTTACCTAATTGTCCATTTTCTTCTCGCCTTCTTCTGTGTTGTTTCTATGAACTGAAGACACATAAATCTGAATTGTCTCACTGGAGCGCACTTGCATATATCTCGTACAAATCTGCATAATAGGCCTTCCAAGCCCCTTTCCCCCCTCAACGTTCCGAGCCGCTCAATCAGCTGTGCAGCGCGCATTGCCCTCGCCCTTCGTCGTCTGCGTCTCCCACTGCCCCTACACTCTCTCGCCCCCCTCTCCTCTTCTTTTCATTTAATGTGTGGCGGGGAGGCTGCCTTGCCACCTTCTCTCAACATCGATTTCTGACTAGTTTTCTGTTGGTTTTCAATGGGGAAAATTGGGGAGGAAATTGAGTTCTAAGTGTGAAAATTGGGCTAAAAAATGTTCAGAGAGCTCTAAATCTTGTCTGAAAAACTCGGAATTCCAGTTTTTATTTTGTTTCATCGATTTCCCCTCCCTTTCTTGGCTTCAGCTCCCCGAGACTTCTTCTTCTTCTCAATCCATTTTGTATCTTTCTGGTCTCGCCACGATCACATGTTGAAGCCCCTTTCCCTCCATTTCCCCTATTCGCTCCGAGACCCTCCCGCACCTGACCCAATCAATGCAATCTGACCCCTCCTGTCCACCTGACCAGTACGCATTTGTTTCTCTCGCTGTCATTACACTGTACCAGCCAATTTCGGGTTTCTTGCGGTTACAGTGGGGCTTCTTTTGAACCACAATTTTTCGTCAATTGACGTCAGAGAGATTCAAAAGCTTCGGTTCTGTGTTTCTGAAAAGCTTGTAGCTTCTGGGATTCTGAATGTGTTCAGATGACGTCTGAAGGATTCTGAAGGCTTCACGACAGTTCTGGAGCTTCAGTTCTGGGATTCTGAATTCCTTTCGTTGACTTCTGAGTTTCTACGCTTCTGAAGCTTTTCTCCTTGACTCGATTACCTTCTAGACTTAAGTCTCTCCCTCATATCACCCCCTTATCATTCCAGCTCACCATGCTGTACACCCTCGCCGCCCTCGGAGCCTGCACCTACCTGTACGTGTCCGATTCGGCCGTCAAGAAGGCCGTCGTCGGCACCGTCAAAGCCGTCGTCTGGCCGGAAAGCGACGAGAAAGTCGCCGAGAAGCTCAAGGAAAAGAAGACCGATTCGGAGGACAAGGACTGGGTGCTCTACTGAACAATAAGAAGTGTATTGGAAGAAGAATGTGAATATGTACGAGACAACTTGTATATTGATTGTAATAAAGATTTGTCCAAGAAACGCTTCATTTTTCAATCAAAAACCACCAGAATCAGAACAATCAGAGCTATGAGAACACTGAGTCTGCCCGCCGAATCGAACGGATCCTCTTTGAAACAGAGCAGTTCCTTGCCGCATTCCTCTTCGAAATCCTTCATTGTCTCTTTCAAGTCGATACGTGGAACCTTGGACGTCTTCTGATTCGGATTCTGAATCCGAGGAGCCTCGGTGGATCGAGATGTGCGATTCTGAGGAACAAGAGCAGTCGGGGATTCCGAAGAGTCTTCAGTGGCTGGGGATTCAGAAGTGACAGAGATAGACGGTGAGGAGTCTGTTGATGCATCTGAAGCTTCAGTAGATTCTGTAGATTCTGTAGATTCCGTTGAGTCGGAAGTATCTGTTGAATCCGGAGAAGACGTGGATTCCGAAGTGTCCATTGGATCCGGTGTGGTTGGGGATTCAGGAGACGTCGTTGATTCTGTATCGTTTGGAGGAATGATGATTTCATCGCCAGTTGTGGTGCTAGGATCTTCAGAAGACGTCACAATTTCAGAAGTCGTTGATTCGATGATTCTGAAGCACATATCATCAAAAGCTCCTTCAAGTCACTCACAGTTCAGGGGTAATGTCTTCGGTGGTAGTGGAAGGATCTTCTGAAGGTGTTGTCGCTTTTCTGGAACAGAGAACAGTTCAGAATTCCAAGGGGCTTCCTTACACTTCACAGATACCACTGGCTTTGCAGATGTCGTCTAGAAAATACGAAATATCCCAAGCCTTCAGCTGTGTCGGGGTGTCTGAAGAGAGCTGACGGGTTCAGAGAGGATCCAAAGATCAACTGACTTTTATAGAGCATTCCATGGACGGTGTACTTGTAAGTATCATTTGTTGAGGTTGTGTAGAGACTTCCGACGGCGTCAGCAATAGGCTCCTCGACACAAAATACGTGTTCTTCTAGAGGAGCTTCGCAAGGAACCACCTGCAACAAGTTGTGAACAGGACATTCTGGAAGCCACTCACATTCTTGTTCACAGTCATTTGCGCTGTTGGCCTTCGGACTTGGATTTTCTCTCTTTCGAACTTTTCTTCTGACAAACAAGCGACGAAGTTTCTGCCATTGTTTATGTCATCCGGATCTTTGTCTTCCCCAATTAGAAATCCTCTCGGAGGATTCTCACAATCTCCGATGAACGTCACTTTCTTGAAACCCGAAAACTGAGAGGTTACGTCCTTATTGCTGGAAGATATTTTGTGAATCTTGCTGATTCTAGAGTCAATTCCTCACTGAGTTTCGCAAAAAGACTGATCGAAACCTTCCGCATAATCAACACTTAACAGACTGTGGCGTGGCGAAATGTAGACGTAGAATAAGTCAGAAGAAGAGTTTCTGAAGGGAGTTCCACTTCTGAAAGACTCCAGTGATATTCCCCTTAACTTTTCTCACAAACCCTCCATTAATTTTTTTACCACATTTTTCAATCCGTTCAGCATTCTCCTCCTTCGTCAGATCACCTCCTTTGGCCAGTACGACGAAGAGGATCAGCGTCAGAAGTAGTTTCCTCATTTGAATCGCACGGATGTTTCGAATTTGAGTGAACAGTTTAGTCAGAACAGATAAGCAGAAATGACGTGGGGAATTATTGATTGATCGGGAAGAGAGAAAGGGTCACGCTAAAGTAATCCCTCAAAGCTGTCACTTGGCAGCATGCCAAGAGTTCAGGTCTCGCAACGATCTGGAAAAGTAGCACAAAAAAAAAGATTTATCAGAGTATCAGAGCTATCAGAAGGGTCGTTATCAGAGTGATGAACTTTGTAGATGAGTTGTACACATCGTCATACATGCAGCCTCCATCACAGTCATCTGTAGGGATTCTGGATTCTGGAGACTTGGAGGATGTCTTCGGATGTGTTGGAGTGACTTCAGAAGACGTCGGAATTTCAGAAGATTCTCCAGAAGTCGTCGTGTTCACTTGACAAATCCCACTAGTTTCACAAATTTCATCCCGGAATTCATAAAGTGACCAGGCCTCCAGTTGACTTTCAGAATCTGAATCCAAGGTTTCTGATTCAGAAGACACGGACGTCAACTCACTCCCAAATGCCATCCCGTACACCGTGTTCTCTTTGTACACTGGACCTCTGAAATCTCGAACCACTGTGTCCAGACATATCATCTTATCATTGGGATTCTTGCATTTTGCCACTTTCACATTGGAGTTCTCCTTCTCAGCTCTCACTTTGACCTCTTCTCCAGGTACCAGTGGCTCTTCTAGAACTAGGAGTTTGCTGATAACTGATAAGAGACTCACCTGGAAGACATGAAAACATCGTGGAGCCAATCGGATCTTTGTGCTCGGCGAGCAAGAATCCACTGGGCTTAGGTTCACATTCTCCCAGAAAAGTGGCCTTTTGAACATTTGCAAGCAGAGAAGTCGTGTTCCTGGAAACTGATTGTGATAAGGATTCTGAATCCAGCTGATAAACCTGCTCAAACACTTTTCCTTATCAAACCCTTTCAAATACTTCGAGCTTATCAGAAAGTGTCTTGGAGAGATCAACACATAGGAAAGGTTCGGAGACCATCGGAATGGAGTTCGGGGTTTTGCTCTGAACATTTAGGTCGGATTTGAGAATGAGATTCTTGTGAATCTTACGAAAGAGAATATCGATTGGGTTGACCACATTTCAAAGATCTCTCAATGTTCTCCTTGGGTGAAAGATGTGAAAGATCAGAAATGACGGGAACTGTGAACATCAGGAAGAGGATCAGAAGATGATGAAGTTGAGATCTCATCAGAAACGATTTTTGGATTTCTTGAGGATTGTGAAATGGTTAAAGTGAAGAAAAAGGTTGAGAGAGTCACGTCAAGGTAGTTACAGTAACATGTTTATTCAATCAGAAGAGAACCATCACAAGGATCATTCCAATCGCCATCAGAATCCCGTTTCCGCCTGCCGAATTGAGCTCGTCTTCGTCGAAACACAAGAACTTGTCATTGCAATCCTCCAGAATATCTCTCTCCGCTTCTGGTGCCTTCACTTCCGGAGCTTTCGACGTCTTCTTCTTCTTCTTGGAGGTCTTCGGGGGCTTTGTCTTCTTCTCAGGAGTTTGAGCTGGAGCTGGAGTGGCCGCTGGAGTTGGAGATGGCTGAGAATCCGTTGGAGAAGGATCCGTGACGGAGACGGTCGGCTCAGTGGTTGTTGGGGAAGGAGAAGTGTCTGCAGAGGTTGACTGGGGAGTGGGGGCTTCTGTTGGGGGTTCGGTTGTCGTTGGAGCAATCGTTGTGGGTCTGGAAGTTGGAATGGATCAATTGGGTCTCGCAGCGAAAGGGTTTGACTTACGGTTCGCAGAAAGATGGTCCCACAAGTCCACAAATCGTATCCAAATGATGATGTACAGATACCATTTCTCCCATTTTATTTTTATGAACTGATTGAAACGTTTTTTAGGAAAGCTTTAGAAAACGGAGACTCACCCCAAACTCCGATTCCGTGAAGAGTGTAGTGGTCGCCTTGCTTTTCAAAAACAGGATTTCCATTTTTTTCCAAAGTTTGTTCGGGAGGAGTCAAACAGATTTTTTGTAGCTCCCCTATGTCTTTAGCTTCACATGGAACGACCTGAAAAATATAGAAATTCAAAAGAAGTTAAAATGGATACGTACTGTAACAGGTTTTAAGGCATCTGTAGCGGGCATTTTAAACTCGAGATTCGTGTTTTCAGCCACTCTCTCCGCTGAAAGAATGTTTGAATGCGTTGCGGTCGCGTCGCGGCTTTGAACTCACTTGGCAAACAAGCAAACCAGTCGGCGTTCAACTTATCGTCCTCAACGAGAAGGAATCCGTGTGCATGTATATTATCTCCGCAAGTTCCAATGAATGTTGCTTTAGTGAACTTCTGGACTAGTTCCGTAAAGTCATTGCTGAAAATCCAACAGAACGGTTTCGATACTCGCTTTTTAGGGTTTTTATACCTTTTTTCACATTCATTTTTGGTGAAGCGGAAACTTTTATGGGTAAGCAGAAAGTGCTTCGGAGAGATGAACACGCCGACGTGATTGTTATGCTCTATGAAAACGCTAGTTGATGTCCTGAAACTCAATGATTCTCCCTTCCCTGCCGACCCAATAACTCACGATCCTTCCGGCTTCTCTCCACATCCTTTGACTATTTGAGGAGTCTGTGCATTGGCGAAGATGATCGAGAGCCCGAGCACCATGAGCATTTTACTCATTTTGACAATTCTTGGACTTCTAATCAATCAAAAATGCAAAATGAGCAGTGAAGAGACGGAAGGGAAAAGGTTGCAAGGGGTCACGGGAAGATGATAAAGTTGTGAGGGTCAAGGTCAAGGATTACGATAGCTACAGTAACTTGTTTATTCAATCAGAAGAGAACCATCACAAGGATCATTCCAATCGCCATCAGAATCCTGTGTCCGCCTGCCGAATTGAAGTCGTCGTCGTTGAAACACAGGAACTTGTCATTGCACTCCTCTAGAACTCCTTGCAGTGCTTCTGGACCCTGGATTTTCAGAGCTTGCCCTTCTGGAGCCTTCGACGTCTTCTTCTTCTTCCCGGAGGTGTTCGGGCGACTTGTCTTCTTTTCAGGAGTCTGAGTTGGAGCTGGAGTGGCCGCGGGAGTGGCCGCTGGAGTTGGAGATGGCTGAGGAGCCGTTGGAGAAGGATCCGTGACGGAGATGGTCGGCTCAGTGGTTGTTGGGGAAGGAGAAGTGTCTGCAGAGGTTGACTGAAGAGTGGGGGCTTCAGTTGTTGGTTCGGTTGTCGTTGGAGCAATCGTTGTGGGTCTGGAAGTTTAAGAATGGATGGAGTTGGATCTCGCAGCGAAAAGATTCGACTCACTTTTCGCAGAGAGATGGTCCCATCGTTTCACAAATCGTTTCCACATGATGGAACACGGACACAAACTCATCTATTTTGCCATGCCCTGAAACATTTTCGTATAATTGAAAGGGGATAGAGGAAGGTCCGACCATAGATTCCGATTCCCTGAATAATGTTCTTTTTTGCTCCACCTCCTTGCCCTCCTTGCTCTTCGTAAACTGGATGTCCGTGTTCTTTCGTGTTTGCAACTGGAGGTTCGAAGCAAACTTTTTGAGGAACAATATCGGGACACGTCGCAACCTGGAAGCTGGGGTTTCCTCTGTTGGCTGAAAAAGACACTCACTTTGACAATTTGGTTTTGACTTCCTTGTGTTATGACATGAAGTTCCTCTTTGTTTTTGACTGGCTCAGTTGGCAAACAGGCGAAGAAATCATGCTTCAAACTGGTGTCTTCGACAAGGAAAAACCCGTGAAGTCCGGTGCAATTTCCGATGAAAGTCGCTTTTTTGCCGGGGAAACTGGCCGATACGTCTTTTTTGCTGAAAAAGGACAGATTGATTGCAGAGAAATCAGAGAAACTCACCTGTCCTCACATATTTTCGGTGTGAACGTGGATTCGATTCTGTAGGTGATGAGGTAATGTTGCGGGGAGATGTACATGCCGACGAACTTGTTATCAGGCTTCACTGTGAGCAAAGATTGCCTGAAAGCCATGGTCTTCTTATCATTTTTCTTTTTCCATTGTCTATCACTCACGATCCATTCGGCTTCTCTCCACACCCTTTGACTCTTTCCTGAGCATTGGCCAAGACGATCGAGAGCCCGAGCACCATGAGCATTTTCCTCATTTTGAAGGACTGCACGGATTTCGAAATTCAGAGGAAACTGATGACGGAGGGATAGATGACGTTGAGAGATTTGGGAAATGAAAGGGAATGAATGGAAAGGGATGGAAACGGGGAAGGAGGAAGGGTTCACGGGGGATATGCAGGGTCAATGGAAGTTTGAAGATCACACAACAAGACCCAAAAAGACTCATATTCATTCAGAAAACTACAACCAGAACAGCTAGAATCGCCACAAAGAAGTTCAATTCTCGGGCAGTCGAAAGCTCTTCCTCCGTCAGACAGATCGTGTCCCCATCGCATTCCGGATTGTTCTTCAGTGGTTCCGGATCCGGAAGTTCTGGAGGATCAGTGAACGGAATGAACTCTGGAAGGGTTGGTTCCACGATGGGCAGCTGGGGGCGGGAAGTCATTGGGGGATCGGTTGGGACGATGGGCTCTTCGTCAGGGACTTGCTCTTCAGAAGGCTCTGGCTCTTCAGGACTCTGGGGTTCTTCAGGAGTTTCGGGTTCTTCAGAATCCGATGTCGTGGTCTCTCCAGAAGCATCCGTCGGGGACGCCGTGGAGTCTTCTTCTTCATTGGATCCACTGAAGTCGGGGGTTTCAGAAGACGTTGGTTCTGGATCCACAGGAGGGTCAACTGGAGGATCAACTGGTCCAGCTTCAGTAGCGGAATCTACTAGATCTTCAGGAGACGTCTCAACGGATTCAGAAGTGGTGGATTCATCAGAAGACTCTGGCGAAGCTTCAGTAGTTGAAGCATCGGTTCCGTCTCCAGGAGCCACTGGGATGACGTCACTGGTGGTGGATTCTTCAGGATCTTGGGATGTTGCTTCCTCAGTTGCAGCTTCAGAAGTCGTTGCCTCTTCAGAAGTCGATTCATCAGAAGCTTCAGAGGTCATCTCCACAGACTCTTCTGTAGTTGAGGCTTCTGGAACTCCATCTCCAGGATCCACTGGGATGACTTCGGTAGTGGATACTTCAGGATCCTGGGAAGTTGATTCCTCTAAGGAACTCTCGGAAACTGTCGATTCAGTGTCAGCTGGTTCTGAAGACGTCGTGGATTCTGAATCATCTAGAAAAACGAAAATTGATAATGATAAGACTTTCCAGAATCACCTGTAGAAGCCTCCTCGGTGGATTCAGAAGTGTTCTCTTCATCGTCGCCTGGAATCACGACATTCAAAGGATCCGGGGTAGTGGAAGCGTCGGGAACATCTGATTCAGAAGTCGTGGCATCATCAGAAGACGTCGTGGTCTCAGAATCCTCCGTAGCCTCCGTGGTAGAGTCCGCTGTATTCGATTCCCCATTGGGAATCACAACTTCTCCAGAATCTTCAGTAGACGTTTCTGGATCGTCGGATTCAGAAGTCGAGGTGGATTCTGAATCACTGACGTCAGTGGATTCATCAGTTGTCGTCTCTGTAAAGTTTTGGTGAAGATGATTTTCAAAATCACAAGAATCTTACCAGAAGATTCAGATGTCGTGGATTCTTCAGTGGTCATTTCATCAGCAGCTTCAAAAGTCGTCATCTCCACAGACTCTTTAGTAGTTGAAGCATCTGTTCCGTCTCCAGGAATCACAGGAAAGACGTCGTCAGTGGTGGATTCTTGAGGATCCTGCGATGTTACTTCATCTGTGGAAGCTTCGGAAGTCGTCGATTCATCAGAACCTTCTTCAGAAGACACTTCGGGGACAGCCGTGTTAGAATCATAATCTCCAAGTCCATTGGGATCGTCAGTGGATGTCGGGTCTTCTGGAGCATTGGATTCAGAAGTTATAGGTTCAGTTGAAGTCTCTGGTTCTTCTGGAGTCGTTGTGGAATCTTCAGATGATGAATCTGAAACGGATCGATATCATTATCAATTCAGGTCCATTGCTAGCTAACCGGGAGACTCTTCCGTCGTAGATTCTGGAGCATCGGATTCAGAAGACGTTGGCTCATCCGCGACAGCCTCTGTCGTGCTCGAATCATCGTCTCCTGGACCATTGGGATCTTCAGTTGTGTCTTCCGCATCAGTAGAAGTCTCTGTTTCATCAGAAGACGTCGTGGACTCTTCTGTAGTTCCAGAATCCAACGTAGTCCCTTCCGAATCTCCAGAATCCACAGAATCCACCGTTGCCTCCTCAGTCGGAGCATCAGAATCTCCAGAATCCGCGGGAGTCGAGGTGGGATCATTGTCACTTGGGATGATGATGGCCAGTGGGTCCAATGTGGAAGTTGGCTCATCTGTTGTGAATTCTGGGGCATCATCTGAAGTCGTGGAGTCAGTGGATTCTGGCTCTTCTGATTCCGTCGTGGATTCAGAATTTCCAGACTCATCGGAAGACGTCGTGGATTCAGAATCCTCTTCAGAAGTCGTCTCGGAATCCCTGAAAAACTAACGTCAACGATTTTCTGGAAGAGTTCATGCTCACAGAGATTCTGTTGTAGATTCTGAATCTTCTGGAGCATCCGGACTCCCAGAAGTCGGTGAGTCCGTTGTGGCTTCAGAAATGTCTTCAGAATCCACCCCCTCACAGGCTCCACTAATCCGACAAATCTCCTTTGAATGGTCATAAATCGAAGAGAAATAGATAGTGTCCCCAGATTCTGAAATCACTTGGATTCTGGAGACCCTTTAGAAAAGAGCTCACTTTTGAAAATCATCCCAACTCCCGTCATCGAATCCGTAAAGATCGGACCCTGGTGTCTAGAAGAGAAGGATTCGGAACAGAAGACGTTGGGGAGAAGGTCGGGACAATCGGACACTGTCATCGGCTCAGCTGACTGCGGTGTCAATCCGAGAATGGCATCGGAGATCTTCAGATTGTCCGTCGGAAGACACATGTAATCAGCGATCGGAGAGGAATCTCGGTGCAGAAGGACGAATCCACGTGGCACATCGGCACATTCTCCGATGAACTTTGGGGAGGAGTAGCCAGAGAAGGATTTGAAAGAGAGGGAGTTGCTGGAAGACAATGATAAGAGTAAGTTGAAACTGATTGATAAGCCGTACCTCTGACAAGAATCCTTATCATACGAAATGATCGAATCGATGCTCACCAGAGCGTGATAAGGGGAAATAGTCATGAGAGTTGTCATCGAATCCTCTTTGAATGGGGATCTTAAACGGAAGAGACTAAAGGGAAAGTGCGCTCTACCGAACCCATTTCCACATTTCTTGGCTCTCTTCTCGTTTTCGGCGGGCGTCAGATGGTATCCGAAACACGAAACAATCGACAGTGCGATGAATAGAAGTCGTGCCCACATCATCACAAAACAGATAAAGTTTGCGAGAGTTGACCACTAGAGTTCTCGCCTCCACGGTGGAAGTTTTGACGTTGCGAGTACGAGGTCAAATGAGTTTTCACGTGAACTTTGACAAAAAGATTTATTAAAACGCTACAGTAACCCGAAGAGTGCAATCATCACAAGTACAGTAATCCCGTGGGCCATCGAAGTGTTGATATGGAGCACAAAGTCGTACTTCTTATTCTTATTCTTCAACGTCTTGTTGACCTCTTCCTTCTCCTCAATAAAGTGCTCCTCTTCGGTAGGCTCCTCGTCGTATGCCACTCTGTCATCGTAATAAGTTCTCTCAGGAATCGCCGGTTCTTTGCTGAAAGAAAGGTCCGGAAGAGTTGGCGGAGTGACTCACATCTCGCAGATCCCAGTCAGTTCGCACAGCTCGTCCATTCTTTCCATCATTGGCAGATAAGTGTACTGATCAGGGTAATTATCGGCGGATTGGGCCACGAGTTCCCAAAGTCCATTTCTGTTGGCAAACCGCGTTTGGCCCTGATTGTAGGTCTCTCCGATAGTGTTGCAACAACCATAAAAGTCTGACACATTTTTGTCTGGAGTACATTCGGCGGCCTGCAATGTGTCCAAATGAGCGATGCCTCGCAGTTTCAAAACCCACAACACAGTATCTCTCGGCCAACTCGTCAAATGGGCCACTGGGGTTAGAATGTTTGATGTAATGCATTTTTTCACCCAAAGACACATTTTGAGCTGAAAAAGGCAGTTGATGTTTAGGAGTGGTCTGAACGGTTTACAAGGCATGCAGAGCACATCGGACGGTCCTTCGTCATCAATTTCCACGACAACAAGTCCTCCGAACATGTGTGGACGACCGATTAGCCACGCGTTATGGACTTTGAACGGTAATAGGGAATTCGGTGGCATTTCCGGAACTTTGACACCACTGCAAGAGATTCGAGTTCTATTTCTATGGTGGGTCTCGCCACGAGAACGGTTTCTGGCTGAAATACGGCTTCTGGACAAGGTTTTTTGACTTTTTCTAATGAAAATGGGTAAAATTACGAGTATTCAATCATTTCCAACTAAATTCTAACAGATTTCATAGATTTTGAATTTGAAAACATGCATATTTGGGAAATTTGACGCTTTTTCCCAAAAACACCTAATTTTCTCGAAATATCGGTTGGAACTTGTTCGGAAAATACTGAATTCGTGTAATCTGTTCCATTTTGATCATAAAGTACCAAATCCCTGTCTAGAAGCCGTATTCCAGCCAGTAAATCATTTTCGTACCGTGTCTCGTTATCACTTCTTCCCTCGATGAGGCTTTGAGCCGTCGCACTTATCCAAGTGTCAAATATTTCCGCAACAATATACCGAGATGCGATCATATAGTAGTACAATTCTCCATTTCCATACGTGTAAGTCTTCAACCACCCTCTGAATATCTGATTTCTCAAAAGCTCTTTTTCGTGAACAACTCACTCGTTTTTACCACAATTCAACCGACGATCCTCGTTTTCTTCTGAACTCAACTTTCCAGTTTTCTCTCCGATGACTGAGAGGAAGAAGATGGAACACAAGACGATTTGAAGAAGTTTTTGCATTTTGACAACAAAAACTTCGTTACAGATCGTCTTTCGATTAATCCGGAACTCGTAATGATAAGAAATCGAAAGACGTGGAGATTATGAGGTAAAAATGCTATCTTGGTGGGGAAAACTGGAATAAATCACGCTGAAAAGCAATTTTCCCGAAGACTTTTTGTAGAATGGGTGGGCTTGGAATGCTGGGTTGCGTTTCTTCCGGAACCCTGTCTGAATTTTCATATTTCCCTGATTTATTGGGATCCCCTTCCATTTGTTGCTGAAATAGATTACGGTATCGGAAAAGAAGTATGCACAGTGCATTGCGTACAAGGCATTTTTTCTGACGAGCATTCTGAAATTTTTTTTTTCATGAAACTCATCATTTTTGC
Organism: Caenorhabditis becei; assembly: GCA_900536315.3. Taxonomy (NCBI): domain Eukaryota; kingdom Metazoa; phylum Nematoda; class Chromadorea; order Rhabditida; family Rhabditidae; genus Caenorhabditis; species Caenorhabditis becei. The sequence continues at coordinate 45,404 of LR538574.1, forward strand.
TGGAAAAATCCTATTTTTCGGCTACTGATTCAGTAGTACTGAATCTGTCTTTTTCTTGTATTTTCTTTCATGCTCATTTAACATAACATCATCTGATTTTGCGTATTAATCTAATTCCTTTCAGCAAAAATCCCAAAATTTTACTTCAAATCCTAATTAATTGTTTAAATCTTATTTTCGTGCCAAGACCCGTCGACAAAATGAGCTATGCGCCTTTAAGCTTTGCAACCGTAACCCCCTTCAAGTTTCCCTTTTTCTCCTGACCTATTTCCTCACTTTTTGCCTTCAAGATACGTTCGTTTTTGCTTTTTCTTTTAAAATTTGTTGGAAATATTACTTCTCGTCTATTTTTGCGGTTTAATTTAACTCCTTTCAACAAACCCCAAAATTTGATCGTAATTTCCTCTGTAAATTTTTAAAATCCCGTTTTCGTGCCAAGACCCGTCAACAAAATAAGCTATGCGCCTTTAAGTTTTTTAACCGTACCCCCTATAAATTTTCCCGCGTTCTGCTGGCATGTTTCCCTTCTTTCCGATTTCTTACTTCCGTAAACTGTATTTTTCTCGTCTATGTTTGTATATTATTCGCTGATTCACGGTAACTTCTCCTCTATTTCAGGTCAAAAATGGCCGCCGACGACTCGGCAGACCAGTTCAAGGCCACACAAATGGTAATTCCCCTAAAATCGACCAACATCCATGTTTTTCCTGCAGTTCGATGAAATAGTGTGGCATTTCCGAGCAAAAATGGAGGTGCGAACGAGTCGGAAGGATCTCGTGATGACGGCCGAGAACAGTTTCACCGGGAAGGACGCGTTGGAGTTCCTTCTGGAGGAAGTGCCGCGAATCGTGCCGGGAAAGGATCCGACAAGGTGGGAAATCGAAGAGAAGCAGGAAAAATCCATTGATATTCAGAGAGAACATGGCAAATCTGCTAGGAATGATGCTCGAGTGGAAAGTCATCGCCGAGGCGTTCCCGAAGAAACACAAGAAACAGCGAGTATTCAGCGAGTCCCGGATCTACGTTTTTGCGAAAAGCATAGACGAGTTAAAGAAGCCGAAACCGAGATCGAGAAGATCAGCATCGTTCAGTGGAGCCAGAAGGAGCATAAAGTGAGAAACGAGACGAAAACTCGACTAACATTCCGTTTGTTCAGCGTATCCCAGCCGTCAACCTCCGCAGCGACGATGCAAAGGCCTCCGAAAATGTCCCGACGGCTCTCGAGATCCAATGAGAACATGAACAAGGCGGGAGTGGAACGCGATCCTCGAGGAGTCGAGAATCACGGGTTTGAAGACAAGAAAGAGGAATCGACGTCGGAAAAGGAGAAGGTGAAGCCGCCGAAGATTCTGAACAGATCTCTAGAGAGTATATGTGCGGAGAGAGAGAAAGAGCAAGTTGTGGAGAGGAAAGAGAAGGTGTACGACTGGCTGCCGTTCTTCAAATCGAAACGGTTCTCCCAGAAGGTCCAGCAACCCGCGAGACGATCCGTGTCCATGGACAGAAACCATTGCATTCTGGAGCTGGAGAAGTTGGAGAAACAGGAACGGGAGAAGAAGACGACGCCGCCGCCGATGGCCACGCATCCGAACGACGTGTTCATGAATCCGCAGGGACCCGTTCCACGCCACCCGTCACATCGGAACAGTATTGTTCATGTGAGTTCTTCCACAGACTCTCTCCCTTCTCATTGTGTACTTCCAGACTCAAAACTCTGTTCTGCTCACTCGCGGTCGCATGTACGAATCGATAATGCGTCGATCCTCGGTGGCCCCGATGGACCCCGCCCCTCCGATCCACCAAGACTTCTCCTCCCATTGGAAAACACAACTTGTGAATCGACTCGAAGTTCTCAATAGAGCGCCGTTGCCTCCTCGCTGGGTTCAGAAGATCGACGGACAGGACATCCAGTGGAATTCGCAAGAACTGGACGGAGCCGCGCCGAGGTCGAGATTCTCAGAGTTCGAGCAGGAGTACACGTCGATCGTGCAGTTCATGGACTTTCTCGGCAGCTACCCGTTCTCCGCCTCGATGAAGGGACCCCAACTCGTCCCGGACCACAATGTTCCCCGCATGTTCTCCACTCTGGTCCACCGTCTTGACTATCTGACTGCTCCGTTGTACGTCGACGAGTGCGACTTCATCCTGTCCCTGCTCACCAAACTCGACAACTTTGCCGAGATGCTCGAGATGAAATCGACGCGGAGATGGTCGAAAGTGATGTCGAACGTCGAGGAGCCGAGTCTGCTGGCCGACGGATTCATTGCCAGGGAGGTGCCGACGGTCCGATCGTCGAAGAACCGCAGAAGAGCTCTCTCGCCACTCATCAACCGAATGAACTTGCCGATTCTAGGTAAACGCGCCCCACCGAACACCCAATTCATTAGAGCATGTTTGCAGACGAAAAAGAGTACAAACTGGAAGAACCGTGGCTCATGGAAGCCATCCAGCTGATTCTCCTCGCCCTTCCCCCAATGCGCCGTCGCAAACTTCACAAGTTCGTCATCTTCATAAACTCCGTCGCCACCAATCACGTATTCGACATTGCCGATCCGTCGAAAGGATCCTCGAATAACCGGGAAGCTGTGAGTTGAAGATTTCCCTCTCAAAACTAGAACATCCCCATTTCCAGGCACTGATCGGTTTGTGGACAGGAGTCTGCGGCGGCTTCCAGAAGATGGCCGGGATGCTCATCACCGCCGTCCTCGTCGCCAACCACCGTCAACTCTTCTCGGTGCCCAGCGAACTCGTCGGCCGGATCCACCTTCTGGAGCAGAGGTCACAGCCCCAGGAGCACCGAACACACCGAGTCTCCAGAAGACAATTCACCCCGGACACGACGCCAAAGACATGCGACAAGGAGGAGAAGTCGACGAGGAAGGGACTGTTCACGAGATTCATGAAGAAGTAACTCCCCCATATTTATCCATATTTTGTGTACATACACCCCCATATTCTTTCGTGTGAAATAGTTTTCCCAATCAGCCCAGTTTGTAGATTTTCGTCACTTTTTGTCTATTTTGTACCCGTTTTCCCCAGATCTATTTTGTAAAACTTTGAGCTCATAAACTCTAGTCTGTCAGAAATCTGATCGAAATGCTCATCACTCTCCTCTCACTCTCTCGGAACATCTGCCACCCGAATATGTAGCCGTCTAAGTGAAAGCACTGTGCATCTCGCAGAGACGCAGACAGTCAGAGAAAGCATTGTCCCCTTCGAAAGGCAGAGAGAAGCATGTTCATCCTCCCAAATGGAGTCGCTCATCGACCGAAGTGTCCGCTTCTGCTTCCCTGAAATGCTGCATCCTGTCGTCAAAGAAGAGTTGCAAAAACAAGAAAAGTCCGCTGAACCACTACGAAACCTAGCGTTCCTCGCAATCAAATCGGTTATGACAGAGCAGATGAAAGACGATGTTAGCACGGATATCATGAGGAAACTGGTGTTGAGAGGTTAGTGATAACGGGGATTCCTTATCAACTTATGTTTCAGAGCCGATGAACCTTCTGGATTACTGTACCACAGTTTTGAAACCGACAGATATGTTCCTCGAGGAAGAATGCGATGCGCAATTGGGTTCGTGAGCTTTTCGGAGGGAAAAGTCGATAATGGCTTCAGATGCGAACACTGCCGAATGGCAGAAAGATCCAGAGATGATCCAAGTGATGTTGGAGCAAAACCTGGACAAATCGAAGCATATTCAACTGGAAATACTCTTGAAACCCGACAGTTGCAGTGTTTTTTTGCAGCAGTTGAGCCAAAAAAGAGCACTTGGAAAAGGGATTCGAAACGAAGAGTTTGATATGCACTGGGCACGGGTTTTCATGAGAGAAGGTTTTCTGAAAGGCATCTCGAGGCTGAATCTTCTGGTGGATGGTAGGAAGTGATAAGGTGATAAGTGACTGTGATAACTTTCAGGAAAGGACAAGATGGGTTGGCGGATGATTGTAGATCACATGAACCGATTCTTCGAGTCATTCGAAACAGAACCACCTGCGGAAGGCTGGGAAGAAGCGATTCGAAAGAAGGAAAAGCTGGTGTACTTTAGATATGGAATGATGTCGAGTAGAGATAACAATGTAATAGTCACAATCAGTGTGGTCGATGAGTACGAGCCAGAATTTGCGCATTTTTATTATGGACACTTTATTTGATAAATTAATAAACATTTTATCACATGAATGACACAATCAAAGATACAGTGAGTTCCCTTCCAGTTAGCCGTCTTGCTAGTACTGAAAAAAGGATAGTGCAAACAAGAGAAGGAACATTTTAGTGAAGGAGACTGTCAAGATTGGGAAGAAGCAGAAGAAGAGATTGGAGCTATTGAAAGGAGAGCCTAGCATCGTCTGCTTACACTTTGCACCTGAATCCCAGCTGTGTCGAAAGTGCAACTCGCAATAGGGCGAACTTGTTTTTTACATCTATGCAATGACCAACATTCAAAAGAGAACATTAGCTTTTCACAAATCTCTTTATTCCCTTTTTTTGAATGAATATGATGCGATGCATGTTATCATGAAAAACAGAAAAATCACAGCCAAAAGGCCACAGCTACAGTAACCCAGAGAGTTCCCTTCCAGTTGGCCGTCTTCGTCGTTTCCTCGGGCCAATAGATAAAGTCCTCTTGGTCGTACTCAAATGGAAGTTGCTCTTTCCCGTTCTTATTCTTCTTCGGCTTCTTGGGCTTCTTCGGAGCTTTTGTTGTAGTCGGAGGAGGCGGAGCTTCAGTTGTCGTGTGTTCCGGTGTTGTCTCTGGCGTCGTGGCTTCTGTAGTGGTTAGCTGAGTTGTCGAAGTGGGGATTGTGGTTGTTGGAGGAGGAGTGGTAGCAGGCAAGCTGAAATGGTTCTGATCAGGTGGAATTGTCAGCTTCTCTTCAAACTTCTTGTTGTGACAGACGCCTGTTGTGCTACAAATATCGCTCTCAAGTTTCCTCATGTCAAGCATATTCTTTTGCCCCGCTGCTGCATCAAATCCAATCAGAAAAGCTTTTCCGGTGTGACTCCCGACGATTGCTCCTTTTCCCTCACCGTTTGTTTGGAACGGATCCGTTCTGGTGATGATCTGCAATCAACAAAGTGATCAATAGCTGATATCGACTCGCTGCGAACCTGTCTGTTAGCAGAGTTAAGTTTCCCCTTTTTCTTCGGAAACGCCTTGTCGAACACCTTTGCGTGGCCGTTGGGCAAGTTTGTCTCTTCTGCTCCTGTCAAATTTCCTGAAAATCGAGAGGTTTGCCGCGGGAAACAGACATGTAGACTCTACTCGGAAGACATATCGGTGTCGTTGTGAACTTCGCGTCCCCATCCAGGTCGTAAATCCTCAGACCATTGGAGATGTACCGAAGAGTCAAATTCTTGAATTTACAGTTGTTATCTTCATCATCATAACAGTTGATTGCGGTAGCGGCCTCCACTTTCAACGGTTTGTGTTTCCATGAGTGATGAACCAGAATATGTTTGCTAGAGATGATGACTCCCGCCAAACGGTCATTAGCGTAATTTGGACGCATAGAATACAGCCACAAGGGAAAAGAAGATGCAGATGCACTTCTGCAAACGAAGTGGGGAAAAATTTCAATTAGGACTCAGAAACTCACGACTTGAATAGTGGTCCACATTCCGTTCTCAACTTTTTGTTTTCCTCCGGAGAAATTTTAGTTGCATCAATGACAAGAAGTATTGAGAACAAGAGAAGTGCTTTCATTCCCCAGACGATTCCTTCTCGTTTGTTCAACGGAAGATGTCGAGAAGTTTGAAGATCCTCGAGGCAAGCAATAACAGGCAGAAGATGGGCGGGGAGAAGATAAGAGGGTACGTGGAAGGGTTCACGTGAGAAAGGAACAGCGCGCTGTGTCCCCTGTGCGCACAGTGTGCCAGCTTTGCCGCCTATGTGTTTCTCGTGCCTATTTCCCCGCAACTGTCGACGGTGTGCGGACCTGTGCACACCCTGATTTTGGCGGCATTCGTGCTTTTTCTTTCCGGCACTTCTGCGGAAAATTACCTGAGAGAGCCTGTTAACGAAGAGCAGCTTCTCACAAACTGTTGATGAAGACGCTTCTTCCTGTTTGCTCCTGTCGATCCCTCCCTTTAAGAGCTTTTTCCCCACAACAAACTCTACTTGCACTTTCCTTTCTTCCCAAATTCTTCCCAAACTTCGCAACTTTCAAACTGAACGATAAAAACTTTCGAAAGTAATCAAAATGTCGTTTCAAAGAAGAAGAACAAGCAACATTTATCTTTGATAAGACAAAAAGTTCAAGTCACCTTCTTATCAGTCGCTTCCAGAACAAAAGTCATTCAGTCCTGTCTTGTCTTTCCTCCCTTCACGATGCTTCATGTCGACAAGGTAGACAGTTTGCAAACGGAACGTCTCCTGATCACAGCGAGTGGTTTGAAAAAGACAACTTGTTACAAGTTTACACTGAAGTAGGCACCTCTCACCTGATATCACTCGAAAAGTGCTCAACTTTCAGAATGCATCATGAAAATGGAACTCACTCATCGCACTGTGTCATCCGATCGGGCTGTGATGGGAAAATCGATTTGACAACTGATAAACCAATCAGAGGAACTTATCATGGTTCGGCAAGTGGGTACTTTTTGACATTTCCAGCAACATTTCCAGACGCCGATCCGATGGGACTGTTCCTTTCCCTTCAGCCGATGGACGACGTTCCGTTTGGGAAACCTGCCAAGTTCAATCTCACAAGACCTGTTCATTACACCCTACAGTAAAGTTATTTTCCAGATAACCTCAAGTTTCTTTCTCTAGATTACGCAACGAAACCGAGCACCTGATCGATGAGAAGACCTTGAGGAAACACTTTCTCCACCCACTTGTCTCCGAAATCAAGACTGGCCCCTACACAATCTTCAAACCTCCAGGACCCGGTCCTTTTCCTTGTATCCTGTTCATCCCGGGAGCCTACACCGTTCAGATTGACAGAACTGCTCCGATTCTCGCATCTGAAGGATTCGTGGTGCTCACTTTCCTTCATCAAGACCTCAAAAACTCCAAGGAACTTGAGCTCGACGTGTTCGAAGGACCAATACAGTTCGTCAAAACGCTACCGTACTCATCTGGAAAGATCGGGTTGTTCGGGAAATCGCTCGGCGGTGCTCTCTCCCACTATCTTTCACTCAAACATTCGGGGATCTCTGCAGTGTGTGCTATCAATGGAACAAACTCGTTCAGTAGAATTGGACTCAGAGAAGCTGAAAACGGAAGCTTGGTGATGAGTGAAGAAGCTGTGGAAGCACAGCCGGAAGTTGTGAATGGAATCGTGAATCTGGCAAAAATGTATAGGAATGTGGAGAATCTGATACCGAAGTTGTCGATGCCATGGGAGAACGCATCGAAAGAGACGGCGTTCCGGGTCGTGGTGAGTGACATCTCTGATCCCTTCACAATTCAGTTCCAGTGCTCTCTGGATGACTGGATAGTTAACCTGATCCCATCATCCTACGAGATTCGACAGACTCTTCAAAGGAAATGTAGTGTAGAGGTAATCGAACACGTTATGCTTACACCTCCCTATAAACTTTCAGATCAACCTGTTACCCGCGGGCCATATAATCAATCCGCCGTACTTGCCACATCAATCGTTTCATTCCGACAAGTCGTCCTTACGTGGCATCGGAGGGGAGTGCCTTCTGCATTCAAAGTCTCAAGAATCTGTTTGGAGAAGAAATGTCGAGTTCTTCAAGAAGTATTTGGGAGTTCCGCCGAAGATTCCCGACTGGAAAAGGGAAACGGCAATAAGACCGAATACAATGTGCAGCAAACTTTGAAGTATTCGTATTTGGTCAGGTTTTTATGGGTTTTGAATGAAGTTGTTTTTATCATGTAGTTATACATATTTATACATATTACGAGTTCGTAGTCTGTTATCAGTTGGCATGGCGCCAAGGCTTGTGGGTCTTGCGACGATTCAAGTCGAGAGCCAAGAGACACAGAGAAAAGTAGGGAAACACGCGACTGACAACAAACTGCGAATCTACGATAACAAACAAACAAACAAACAAACTGCGAATCTATCGAAATCACAATCTACGATCATCGAAATCACAATCTACTGTAAACATCTCTCTTCTGTGCCACTTTCGTCTCCCTTTTCCAATCGGGAACTTTTGGAGGACATCCCAAATGTCTCTTGAAAAACTCGATATTCTTCCTCCAAACTTCCTCTTCTGCCGTCGAATGCAACAAATATTCGCCTCCGAGTCCCCAACTGACCCGAGTGAATTTGTTGAAAACGAAGCTGTGATGAGGGACGAACGGAGGGTTCAAGAAGTGACCGGCTGGGATTAGGTCCAACTGGAAAAGGAGAGAAGCTTTGGAAATGACTAGAGAGTTACCTCAACTGAGACCCCAACTTCTAGAAGATCCTTCTGAATCCTTCGCGCAGTTTCTGCCGCACTAATCGTCCAGTCGTCCAGGGAAGCCTGCAAGTCACTTTTCCAATCAGAAAATGACTATATTTGCTCACCACAATCCGAAAAGCAGTCTCCTTCCTCGCCTTCCTCCACGGAATCCTCTTCTCCTCCGTCAATCTCCCATAATGTTCTTCAATAACCTCAGTCAGTCTTCCCACTCCATTCACAAACTTCATCGCTCCTTCGTCCAATACCACACTCTCCATCAACTTTCCATTCTCTTTCATCACGAGTCCATACTTGAAAAAGCATTCCGACCCGTTCACAGCAACAACTGCAGAGATACCCGGGTACTTGATGGAGAGGTAACCGGAGATGGTGGCTCCGAATGATAATCCATAGAGCCCGATCTTTCCGGAGCAGTAGGGCAAGCTTCGGACAAAGTTTATGGGCTTCTGGAAAAGAACATTGACTAGTTGTCTCTTTTTGTGCTTACTTCGAAAAACTCGACATCCATATCACAAATCTCCTGGGGAAGTGTCCTGTGATACCCATAGGTGGCAAATGTGAAAACGAGGAATCCTTCGGAAGCCATCACAGCAGAAGGTCTCTCGACAATGCTGCCATGGACTGAAGGGACATCGAGAATACAGGGAAACGGTCCGGGGCCCGGGGGCTTGAAGAGCGTCCCGAATAGGCCATCCTGGGCTACTTCGATCCGAGAGACCAGTGGATGGTTCCAGTGCTTTCGGATGGTCCGCTGGTCTATCCTGTCTCCAGATGCATTGAATAATCTAGAAGTCAAGTAGATCAAACGTCAGTTACACCTGGATTACTGTAACGTATAATACGTCGGTTCTTTCACATTATCCCTGATCATACTGGCTATTCGGAAACTTTCAGTGGGTTGGAGGGATAGAAAGAGTCCCATTGGGTTGACATCTGAATACACCCGGTCACCTATGACACTTCTCAGGCTCACCTCGATAACTTCCCCTTAACGGCTTATGTTCAGCCAGATCAATCTTCCCATACAAATCGGATCGAATGACACAGTAAGAGGAATGAATCCCGTCACCATGATGCATTCTGTAAGTCAATTAGAACTGGGAACTCGAGGGGGAAACTCACAACAACTGTATCTTGTAGCACTGCGAAGCCTCCAATCCATCAGCAGTTATGTGGACGGGTTCCGTTTGCAAACTGTCGACTTTGTCAACGTGAAGCATGGTTTGGGTGGAAATGCCCGTTGTTTGCTGCATTTTATCTTGTTCAAGAAGTGACCTGGGAATGCACTTTTCTTGTAGGAATACACGACTTGTTGACAGTGGAAGTTCTTATCAGTTGTGATCAGCACTTGATGTTGGTTTGATCAAAGAACCGTGATGGAATGAGGAAGAAGAAAAGAGTTTTCTTTGGCTTACAAGGGAACCTTTAAAGTCAAGGTACTACTTCTAAAAAACAAATAGTATAGGGTGAAAGAGGGTCCTTTGGTGAGTACAAATCTACTTTCAAAATCTGCTGATGAGATCTCTAAGTGAGTCAACTACCAATTTGAAGGCTCAAAATCGCAGTGAAAATGACGTGGAAACAGTAAAAAAACCAACAGAGACCGATTTCCCGTCATTTTCACTGTGATCTTGAGATTTCAAATTGGAAGGTGACACAATTTGAGGTCTCGTCAGCAGATTTTTGAAGTAGATTCATACTCACCAAATGACCCTCTTTCACCCTATATCATTTTTTCTCAAAGTTTGGACCTTGACTTAAAAGGTTCCCCGGCCTTTTGAATCTCATTCATCCCGATCTCGAGCACTCATAACTGACAATGTGAATGCACAATTGGAAAAAAAAACCAAGTGAATCAACTTTTTTCAAACAAGTTCAATATTTATTATTGATGTTATGAGCAAGTGTCAAACGGTTGCACAATTTACAGCACCACACCACTGATCCGCTTCTTCCTTCATACTGACATTATCTCTTTTGAATTCTGTTGTCGACGTGGCAATTGAAGCTTCGATGGATGCGAGAAAAGAGTAGAGCAAATGGATCCAATTACTTATGACAGAATAGGGGGAGAGAAGATAGGAAGTGATAAGGAATAGGATAGAGATAAGGAAAATGTGAATGGGGTTGATGATAAGTTTAGAAGTGTCGAAGAAGAGGCGAGTGTTGAAATGGGCGGATAAGTAAAGGTAGCTGAGAAAGTGCAATGATCCGGATCCCAGAACGAAGGCGAATGTGATCTGAAAGCAATCAAAAGATACTGATAAGAAGATTAGAAGATAAGAAACTCACACTATCATCCTGCTGATAAAAAATCAAAGAGACATTGGCTAGATAACTGCTGATCGCAACACCGTACAATCCGCGGAGAAGGTGGTATTTCGTTTGAACGAGTGGTTTTTTGAAGGGAAAAATGAAGATGGTGGAGGAAAATGAGGTGATGAGGAGGATGACGGCATCGTCTGGTCTCCAGAAGTAGGTAGCTGGGTGCATGCACAGGAAAACATTGTACAGGAGACCGAAGTTACGGGTGAAACTCGGCACGAACAGCGACATTTGTGGAGGAATTGGAGATGGAATACGATGGAATTCGAATAGACTCGTTAGCCTACAGCACAGTAGGGCGCTGTTGCAGGCTCTAATGGTCTGTGAGAAAAGGGGACCTAAATGAGAACAGCTGTCATCGATCAATTGGCTCACTGACAGCTGGATAACCGCGTATTCGCTAGGAAACCTTGGAGAATTTTAGACCCCGAATTCGATAAAGGAAAGGAACATAAAATTGATTTATTAAGCGAACTTATTAGGTTACATATATATTTCGCAATCCGTTAAATTATTATGAGAATCCTGTTCAATATGGAGTATATCGTCTTCCTCTCGATGCTCCATGTCCTCCGCGAGCATTGATGTAGACGTACTTGACGATAGTTGTTGTTGCTCTTCTCTGGGCTCTTCTTGCTCCTTTCGGTGCCCCGTGAGCCGACATTCCAGGGATATTGGTCCTCTTGGCAGTGACGACAATTGGCCGGTTGCGGAACACGGACCCGTTCATCACCAGTGCCATCTCCACACACTCGACACTTTCGAACTCGACGTACGCAAAGTTCTTCTGTCGTTGGGTCCGTTTGTCCTTTGGAATCGTGACACGAAGGATGGGTCCGCATCCCGAGAAGTGCTTCTCGATGTCTTCTTGTTTCGAGAACCAGTCCACGTTTCCGATGTAGATGCTCCGGGCATCCACCTCTTTCTGCTCTTCCAGAGTCATCTTTGGTTTGGCGACCGGCAATTCCAGACTCTTCGTCAGCATCTTCTGAATCTCCTCGAGCTTCTGGATCTCTTCCATTTCGCATTCCAATTCGCACGCATTCGGGGCCATCGTTGATTCGTTGGGTAGTAGAGAGAGCAGAATCCTTTCGGGGGAAGGATGTAGAGAATGATTCGAAGAATTGTATTCTGTTCTGACGATGAAGATAGTCAATACAGCAGACGCATCGCGTCGCCACGTCACTGATCCAGTATCGACCCATCGGAGTGCAACGGTTATTCTATTGACAAGAAAGGGTCAAGAATCTATCGTCGCGTCTCCAGAATCATTCACTACATCCGTTCACAGTCTCATTTACCTGTAAGTTAACCTCTCTCTTCTTTTCCATTCCCTTACTCATATTCTTATTTTCCAGATAAAACCAACAATCAAGTCCCCTAGAATGGCCCCGAACGCAAATGAGCTTGAGTGCGAGATGAAGGAGATTCAAAAGCTCGAGGAGATGCAGAGCGATCTGGCGAAGACTTTGGAATTGCCGGTCGCCAAGCCGAAGATGACTCTGGAAGAGCAGAAGGAGGTGGATGCCCGGAGCATCTACATCGGAAACGTGGACTGGTTCTCGAAACAAGAAGACATCGAGAAGCACTTCTCGGGATGCGGACCCATCCTTCGTGTCACGATTCCAAAGGACAAACGGACCCAACGACAGAAGAACTTTGCGTACGTCGAGTTCGAAAGTGTCGAGTGTGTGGAGATGGCACTGGTGATGAACGGGTCCGTGTTCCGCAACCGGCCAATTGTCGTCACTGCCAAGAGGACCAATATCCCTGGAACGTCGGCTCACGGAGCACTGAGAGGAGGAGGAGCCCAGAGAAGAGCAACAACAACTATCGTCAAGTACGTCTACATCAACGGACCGGCTCGCGGAGCACATGGAAACACACGCGGAAAACGATTCACTCCTTACTAAACTGTTTACTATTGTTTTTCAATCTGTTTCTAATATTCCCATTCAGCTGTTCACATTTTCTGTTTTACTTTGAATAATAAATCATGTAATTTTACTATTTGTTTCAATGTTCTAGAAGTTCAGAGTCGTTCCAATTTTCTCAAATCCACAAGATCCGTAAGTCAAAGTGAATTCAATTGCGGACTTGTGCGAGGAGGTCGAATGGTTTTTCGTATTCTCTTTAGCAGGTTCTTCAATCAAATGTCATAATTATTCGATTATGCAGGTAAAAACGTTTCTTTTGAGTTGTTTTGCGCCAGTGTTTGCGTGTTGCAACGATTCGAAGCCAATCGGTACTGGATTACGGTAGAACTTTTTCTGTCATTGTTGCGTCGCCGTGTTTGCGGACTGCCAATTTTCCACGTATTTTTCAAATTTCGAAACGACTCTTTGCTCTTTTTCACTCGTTTTTCAAGCAGTTTTCTGTTTTCAGCACAGTTCCTTTAATATCTAAAGCACTATTTATAGCAATTCATAACTGCTTGCTAGAAAATAACTGAAAATCGTCGTTTTTTAGTACCTCATCGTTTCGCTGTGTTTTCAGAGCAGTTCCGTCGCCAACTTTCAACTGCAAATTCTAGGGATTTTTTACTAGCGTATCGCTTGTTTCTTTTTTTCAGACAAATGTCATGTTTTTTCCCATATTGACACGGAGTTCCTCCCCGTTATGCTCTTGATCAATCGAAAACCGTTTGATATTTTGAAATTACACCTAAATTCCTGTTCTTTCAGCAAAATGAGTTCAGAAGAACAATGGCGCGATGCCTACCAAATCGCCGAGCAAATGTACAAGGATAACCGCTCGAAGAAGCGTGCCGAACTTGACATTTACTCCCAGATCGTGTGCGCTCGCTACGGTTCGATCTTCTGCTATGATCCATACTCGGGTAACTGACAGACATTAGAAAACTGCGAAAATGGAGGGTTATTTGCAGACATGTATTCTTTCCGGAACCAGGCACTCAGTTTCGAAGACCCAGTGCCTTCGAAGTGTCGTCAAATTGCTGATATCGATCTCGAGAATATGAAGAAGAACACGCTGGCTGCCGAGATGAACGAGCCGGAGTACATGAATCTTACTCCGCTTCACGTGGTTCCCCCGAGTACTCTCCTCGTGTTCAACCACAGCAGGCCCCGTGCCTTCGGACTCACCAACGCCCTCGAGGAGATATCTCCCATGTTGACTGCCCGACCGACCGAAACAGACATGCAACCGGGAGCCGAGTACCTGTACAAGCACAAGGACCACAAGATCTACCGAGTCATCGTTCTCGCGGAAGTCACCGATTCGCTTGTTCCAGATGCCGAGCGCCGCTACGAAGTCGTATTCCTGGACGTGTGCCAAGTCATAACTTTGAAGCTGAAGAACTTGTTCTTGCCCGTCGAGGAACTCTCTTTGGAACGCTTTCCGTGTGTTCTGCAGTGCGCCAGACTGATCGGAGTGAGGTCGATGCGCAGTGGATACATTCCGAAATACATCCAAGAGATACGGAGACTTTACGCAGACAAGGCTCTCCGGAAGACTGGAATCTCCGCATTGATATACAAAACGGATCAGAAGGAACAGAAGCTGATTGTCGATTTCCCGTCGTTCATCGGAGGAGAATGCACCGAATCAGCTGCTCTGCAGGCGGTGCACGGACACCAATCGAAGGCCGATCGGGACCCGATTCCGCTCAGTTATCAGCAGCTGATTAACAAGACTCTGCTGCCACTGGAGTACCACCATTCCGAGAACGAGGAAGAGTGAGTTTTGATTGCAGTTTCAGAATAATCGAGTTGTTTTCAGTTTCGACGATGACGAGTATGTCAACCTGTCCGACATCTCCTCCATACACCAAGAAACAGCGGAGCCTCCATTCGAAGCTGCCGCTTTGGCCGAACACAAGGTCGAAAATCAAGAGAACGGCACACAGGCACCACCAAACTCGTTGAAAGAACCGTCGATATACGAGTCCATGGACGAGACGATTGCCAGTTTCCGATCGATTTCCGTCGCAAACACTCCGATGCCGACGTTCGAAGATGCTGCCAGAGGTGACTCGACACCGACTCTAGTTGCCAACAAGACGGGATTCGGAGAGCAGACGATAGACGAAGAAAACGGATTGGTGAACGGATGGGGAGACGAGAAGCCGCAGACAGTTCAGAAACAGTTGGACTCCCCGAAGGTAAAAAATTAGAGATTCCCAGTTGTAATCAACTGTTTTTGCTTCAGAATGTCACTCCGGAGCCCCTGCCGAGTGCCCAGTTCAATGATTTCGGTTCTTCACAGAATTCCGGTCCGCCGTCGCTACAGAAGGCTGCTTCCGAGAGTTCGATGAACTCCAGTGTCGACATGGACATGTCCGCTGTCGAAAGATCACTTCGAATGCCGGAGAAGAAAACGAACAATCACTTGGAAGTGATCCTTAATCACCGTTCCACGTCATCTACTTCACCTCCAGGCATCCCGACTGATGTTCCGACCGAGGAGATCATTATCCCGGTCGAGAAGGATCCAGAAGATCAGACGGTGATCCTTCCGAGAGTCGAAACACCAGAACCAATCGAAGACATATGGCAAGTGGTTATGGAGAAGGAGACGGCTTTGTCTCACACTCCGACGAAGGTAGCATCGCCGAGAAGCCGAAAGAATGGATCATCTGTGGCCGGAAGTGCTGCGAAGTCGATCAGAGTGGCCGATATGGAAGACGACGTGTTCGAGGAGCATGAGGAACTGCTCGAGATGACACTTCCAGTCGATGCTCCACAGCCGAAGGTAACCAGTCCACGAGGATCGACATCTTCTGCGACTGCACTTTTGATGCAGAATGCCCAGGAGAACTTCCACGATGAAGACGATGTTTGGGGAGAGCCGGAGGAAGAGGTCAAGAGGAACAACGAGATTCAGAAGGAAGTGGAGCAGGAGGGGAATAAACAGGACGAGAAGGTTGATGATCAGAAGGATCAGAAAGATCTCGACGAGAAGACAATGCGAGAAGCGCTGTACGATGCACTCATGGAGCACAAGGAGAAGAAAATGGAGAACTTGAAGGAGCGCATTCGTGAGCACTTCAGAAGCGCTGCCACGTCGAGAGCCACTTCCGTCTCGGTTCCAGAAGACATCGAAGTGCCAGAGCCAGAAGTCAAGGACAATGTGAGCGTCAAGTCGATCTGCCCAACTGCTTCTGATACGTCGGAACACGTTCTGGTTGATGGTGAGTTCTATTCTTCGACTTGATCAACTAATAACTATGCTCCAGACCCCATCGACGAGTTTGCCAACGTCCCGGAAGCCTTGAAACAACTGGCCGACAGCTTCATGTCGAGCATCCAGGACTCGGTGCTCAACAAGAACCGCTCTGGGTTCGTCGGCGACGTCTTCGCACTCCAACTGGTAAGTGCGATAGTCTTCGTGATTCCGATTATAATTCGGTCGTTCCAGATTGCTATCAAATCGGCTGGGACCCTGGAGCAACGCTTCTGGAAGCAAAAGATCGAGGAGGCGAAGGGCCTGGAGCCAGCTTTCGACTAGAGCACCGACAGAACCATCCTCTCCCCTAATGTTCCACTGTTGTATGCTTCTCCTCCCTCTGTATCTTATCACCTGTCCACCTCCATCTGTTCCCTTTTCTGTCACCTTCGTCTGGTTTTCCTTTTCCCCTCTCAATTTATATCCCCGTGTTTCTCCCTGTAGAATGATATTAATAGTAATAGGTAAGAGTCCCTAAATCCCCTGTCCCTAGTATTTTCATAAATACTATCTCATTTTGAGATGAATTTCTGTTCTTAACCACTTCCCTCTATGAGAAAGTAGCAACAAAGGATGAAAAACGTGGGTTTTAGAGAAAATTACAAAAAAATTACAAAATAGAAAACTTGAAAGAGCGTATCAGCTAAAAAAATGAAAAAAAAAGAAATATTTGACGAGATTCAGGCGCTGTTAGACCACGACCATGTTTTCATTCGCATTCTCTCTGCGGCCACCGAACTTCGTTGCAATTGCGCAAGCAACTCCGGTGAAGAAGTTGGTGGCACTCTCGAAACTCTTCATGGGTGGAATGACATCGTCGCTCTTCTTCTGCTTCTCGTCGAGCATCTTCTGCCATTCCTTGTCGAATTTGGCCCGGAGCTGATCGAGGTATTGGCCGATTTCGACACGGTAGATGATAGCAACGACGGCGAGGATGACTTGGATGAACAACCCGAAGAGTACGTAGAGAAGGAGATGGTCCGTCGGAAGTTGAGTTGCCAGAGTGGAGGACGACGACAGACCGGAGCTCGATGCGGTTGTTGGAAGCGGTGGGTTGATGGCATCCAGGATCACAAGGGATCCCAACGCGATGATGGCCGTGACCGACACCACGACAGCCGCAAAGTGTCCAGTCGTCGTCTCGCTCAGAAATCCGGTGTTCACAGCTGAATATTCGAATTTGCAGAAGACAGAACAACGAATTCTCACTGAACACGACACTCGTCACATACGCCCGCGATGCCGGGAAGCAAACTGCGATGAGGAGGACGGCCGGCGTGGCGAAGGATCCGGGACAGAGGATGGATGCGTACTTGGCGCTGATGATGAGGGGTGGGACGACAGAAGCGATGCCGCTCATCGAGACTTTTCTGGAAAAAATAATCAATCTGTGATAAAAAATGATAGCAGGTCGAGCGGATTTGATCCCATCACCTCTCTGTCGACCACCAAAACTGCAACCGGCTGCTCTATCGGCCCGACAAGTGGCAGAGAGATGCAGGCCAGTGATAACAGTAGGACATGGAGAAATAACTCGAAATGGTGTTTCGGTACCCCATTCTTGTGCCACAAAATGAAAAAAAAACTCACTCGTACCACGGGACCGGATCGAGGTTGCAGTGCACCTCCACGAGCATCGCCAGCAGCATTCCGAACACCTCGACAAGCGTCACCACTTGTTGTCCACGACCCCTCGCGGAACACTGGAAAATCATCGGAAATGCTTGAGAAAACTCGATTACAAACCGAGCCGAGAATCCCGAGGCCTTTCCGAACGTCGATGAAGCAGAACTCAAACAGAAGCAAAATCTTCGAAAACCACAAGCCGAACATTTTGAATTCCGATGCAAAAGCTAGCCGACGGAGAAGCTTTCGAGTTCATTTCACTTCCCGGACTGTTTGATCTACCGGCGAACCGCGAACCGGGGGTTACTGTAGAAGCTGGAGGAGAAAAGCGAAACAAAAGCTTTTCTCATCGGAATTGGAGTTTAAAGAACACAAAACGAAATTTTAAAAAGTTTTTTATTCAAAAAAAAACAACAAAAAATGTTTTTTTATTATTTTACGATTCACAAAAATTCGAGCGATTAATGACTGGACGCTGGTAAGCAGAGTAGCAACAGTGATAACGAATCCCTTCTACAAGTATTTCCACTGTTTCCATGGTTCCCTAGAGTTACGATCCGGTACAGTAACGGGGAGAGTTTCTGGAAACTCTCCGGGAATGAACTCTTGTGTGGTGGTTGTGATGGATGTTTCGATGGCAAGAAGGAAAGTGTAGAAGTGGAGAATCCAGTTGTACCATCTCTGGAAGTGGATTACTGTAGTTTAGTAGTAGCAGGTAAACTTACGGCAAACGGATAGATCCACTGGGCAGAGATGCAGAAGAAGAAGGTGATAAGGAACATGTGACAAGGATTGATTATCAGTTTCGATGGATCCATTCCTAATCGGACTTCGGATGAAACAAGCTCCATGTAGCAGAATGTTTGGATGTAGATAGCAATGAGAAGGAGTAAATAGTTATACTGAAACAGACATGAATCAATCGATATTCCAATCCGGCACCAGCTCACCGTCTCATTTTCTACCATCAACTGTCCGATATTCCACAATGAGCTTCCTACAGCAATCCCGTAAAGTGAAAACAAAATCTGATTTTTCGTTTGCACACTAGGCCCTTTATATTTGTAGTACCAAGTGGAAATCATGTGTAAATGAGATGGAAGAATACAATAATTCACCAAAAAACTTTGATAGTACACTAGGAGAAGCAAGTACTCGGGGAACCAGAACGGGAAGAAAGTGTATCTAGCGATACTTGGAGTCAAGGGAAACATTCGCAGTGAGGCCATTTTCAAGAAACAAGAACAGAAGAGTATTCGAGGAAAGGTAATGGGGGCAGATATCGATTGAGATGGGCAGCTGGTTACAAGCGGGAGACGGTATTCAGATGGCAGCCATGTACATCTGTTGGGTTCTCCCGATCGGATGCACTAGATAAACTGATGAATTAAGTTTTGATAGCGAGCAGGAACATCTCAAGTGACCTGGCACAGTTCACCGCGAATAGAACCATCGTACAAGCGGGAGACGGTATTCAGATGGCAGCCATGTACACCTGTTGGGTTCTCCCAATCGAACTCACTTGAAGTTTCGCTGGCGAGAAGCAACAATACAATTGGAGACAGTGATCTTTATTCAAGTTCGTTATTCACAATCTACTGAACAACTTCATCTTCGGAATCACGACAGTCTGCATCCGATTCCAGTCAGGCATCTTCGGGGGACATCCCAAATGTTCGATCGATAGCAATCAACAGTGAAAATAAATCCCTTCTACAAGTATTTCCACTGTTTCCACGGTTCCCTGGGTATTCGGTTTGGTGTTGTGCTTGGAAGAATACTGATTTTTTCCGGAAACTCCTCTCCGAGGATGAACTCTTGTGTGGTGGTTGTGATGGATGTTTCGATGGCGAGAAGGAAAGTGTAGAAGTGGAGAATCCAGTTGTACCATCTCTGAAAATGAATTACTGTAGTTGAATGGGGTTCAGGAAAACTCACGGCATACGGATAGATCCATTGGGCGGAGATGCAGAAGAAGAAGGTGATAAGGAACATGTGACAAGGGTTGATTATCAATTTTGATGAATCCATTCCTAATCGGACGTTGGTTGCAATGAGTTCAATGCAGCAGAATGTTTAGATGTAGATAGCAATGAGTAGGAATATGTAGTTGTACTGAAACAGACATGAATCAATCGATATCCCAATTAGCCAGTTTACCTCATATTCCGTTTTCATCATCTCTCCGATGTTCCACAGAAAAGTTCCTACAGTAATCCCGTACAGTGAAAATAGAATACTATTCTTCGTTTGGACAATAGGTCCTTTATAGTCGGAGCAGAACATGAAAAGCAAGCGCAAACAAGACGGAACAGAACAGTAATTCACCAAAAAACTTTGATAGTACACTAGGAGAAGAAAGAGCTCAAGAAACCAGATAAGGAAGAAAGTGTATCTAACGATACTTGGAGTCAGGGGAAATATTCCAAGGCAGCCCATTTTCAAGAAGCAAGAACAGAAGAGTAATTGAGGACAGGCAATCGGGGCAGATATCGATTGAGATGGGCAGCTGGTTGCAAGCGGGAGACGGTATTCTGGCATCTGGTGGCAGCCATGTAGGCTCCGGGACATCTCGCAGCCAAACGCACTATATTTTCGGGTTGGAAAGTATGCAGAAAAACTGTTTGGTTCTCTCGAGTTCACTCGACCACTGGCGGGAAGCAACAATATAATTCGAGACAGTAATCTTTATTCAAGTTCATCATTCACAATCTACTGAACAACTTCATCTTCGGAATCACGACAGTCTGCATCCGATTCCAGTCGGGCATCTTCGGGGGACATCCCAAATGTCTCTTGTAGAACTCGACATTCCTCTTCCACATTGTCTCCTGTGACTTGGAATGCAACAAAACTTCTCCTCCGAGCCCCCAATTCAAGTCTTGGAACTTGTTGTACATGTAAGAATGATGAGGGAAATGGGGAGGGTTGAGAAGGTGTCCGCCGGGGATGATGTCTATCTGGAACACGTTGCATGAGACTTCTGATTCTGAAGCGATGCGTACCTCAACTCGATGTCCGGTCTCCCTCAAATCCTTCTGAATCGACCTGGCACACTGGACCGCAGGCATGACCCAGTCATCAGTGCACGCAATCACTCGGAACACTGTGCTCTTCGAAGCTCTTCCCCACGGCAGCTTGTGCTCTTTCGGCATGTTCTCGTAGAACTTCTGGTAGCTCGGAGCCATTCCGAGTACTCCTGCCTTCCAGAAAGACACTCCTTCGTCGATGATCTCACACGGAATCTGCTTGCCGTCCTCTTTCATAACCAACTCGTCTTGACACCACGACTCGAACACGTTGACTGTGATTACTGCGTTTACCTGGGAAAAGGGTTAGAAGGCCCAAAATAAGAACAAGAATGTACCTGTGGGAACTTGGTAGCCATAAAGTTTGCAACTAATCCTCCAAACGACAATCCATACAAACCAATCTTGCCGTTTGAACATGACAGTCCGAGAATGTATTCGATTGCCCTCTGAATTCTCATCGTTCAGAATTCAGAATCCCCTCTTCCCCCACCTCAAAATACTCCACATCAACCTCTGGAATCGTCTTTGGAAGGTCCTCAAACTGCAGGTAATACACAAAAGTCAGCACCAGAAACCCTTCAGAAGCCAATGCCGCTGCAGTCCTCTCAACAAGTCGTCCATTCGCTCCAGGCACATCAATGATCGAGGGGAATGGCCCGGGACCCGGTGGCTTGAACAGAGTGCCGTAGAATCCATCTTGGGCGACGTTGATCCGAGTGATAAGGGGGTGAGTCCAGTGCTTCTTCAAGTTCAAATTGTCCACAACTTCATCCGAGTCATTCAGCAATCTGAAGGGGCCTAGTGGATCAGGGATGTCTTTAAGATCACTCACTGAAGTCTATAATACCACGGCGCCCCTTTGTTACACTTTATCATCTCTCCGTACGGAAAATCAGAAGTTGGAGTCATTGAAATGAAAAGACCCATCGGATCAACTCCATGATAAGTTCCTCGAAGTGGCTCGTCTCTGGCAAGATCAATGATCCCAAGACTATCCGATTTGAAGACGCCGTACGAAGCATGAATCCCGAATTCGTGTTGGCATCTGAATCACCCTTCAGAATCTCATAAACGTCTTCTGAACTCACGTCATCCTCAATTTGTAACACGTCCATACCTTCAGCTCTCTGGCAGTTATATGGACCTGTTCGGCTTGAAGACTGTCTGCTTTGTCGACGTGAAGCATCTCGAAAAGAGAACGAATGAATGAAGTGGCGGGGGGTGGGTCACACTTTTGCAGCATCTGTACTTTTAGGAACTTATCAGCGGTGATAAGAGTTTCAATGACAATGTGATAGCAAGAGGCTGTGATGTGAGAGGTTCGGAATGTACTTTCAAAGTGCGATGGAGCGCATTTGGGGATATAGCCTATCATATAGGGTTACGGTATTATTGCCGGTCCCGTGACGAGTCACCTGATGGGTCTCGCCACGAAAATGGCTCCTGAAATACGGCTTCTGGACAAGGTTTTGACACATTTTTCTAATAAAAATGTGTCAGAATACACGAATTCAATCATTTCTCGCCAGTTTCAAGTGGTTTTTACCGATTTTCAGTGAAAAATCACGTATTTTTGGGTTTTTGGCGCTTTTTCCTGAAAATGAGTCATTTTTCTTGAAAAACCGGTAGAAACTGCTGGAAATTGATGAGAAATGATCGAAATCATGAATTGTTACCGGTTTTCATCAGAAAAAGTGTCAAAACCTTTTCCAGAAGCCGTATTTCAGCCAGAAACCATTTTCGTGGTGAGACCCATCAGTTGACTGGCCGCGGGATGGCAATAATAGAGATTACGGTAGAGGTGCTGTCCTAATTTTTCGGTGAATGAATTTTATGGAAATCAAGCTGATTTTCGTGATTTTTATCTTCTTATCAATCCTTATCACAATTCCTTTGTTTTTCCAGAAGCGCTCCGCAGCGACGTTAACGTAAAGTAGTCAATATTTCCTGACCAATACATTTCGAATGGGAATCCTCCGCGGGTCCCACCCACCACGTGGTCCTTCATTCGTACCATTTGTCTTCCTACCAGACGGTCGTCTACTATTCCTCTCTGCTAAACATGTCTTCTTCGTCGTCTTCTTCCGACTTTGATTGGATGGATCTTCAACTCGACGACATGTCCCTGGAAATGGAATGGGAGCAGCAGATGGTTCGAGAAGCCATCGCGAGCCAAAGCCCCAAGACCGCAGTCTCTACTCCAGAACGGACCCCTGAAAAGAAGAAGAAGTCTTCGCCCGCAAAGAAGGCCTCCGGATCTCCTATTCCAAGCCGCCAACGTGGAATCCAGAAGAAAGAATCGAAGACACGCTCCAGAAGAGACGAGAAGCACCACAAGTCGCAACGATCCGAATCCAGAAGATACGAGTCTCACCCTTCCACTCATCACAGATCTCACGGATCGTCTCGAAGAACCGACAGAAGACGGTACAACTACTAATTGCTAATATCTAATAACTTGTTCTGTTTCTAATCACTTAATCAACTTGAATAAACAAAATGCAAAACTTCATCACTTTTATCACAATCACCTTGTTCTTCTCTTGCTAGTCAGAAATGTTTGAATAACTTCCAAGCGCCTTGATCTTTTAGAGAGATAGATCTGGAATAGGGTCTGGAATTGAGTTCTGACAGTTTTGTAGTGGGGGGGGGGGTATTTGTTTTCTTGTGCGTTGTAGTTTCATGAAGCTCTGACAGTGATAAGCTGATATCTCTTCATCGAGATCTCTCTTTCCATTGTCCTCCTGGGAATCTATGGGAGTCTTAAATCGATCGTCTCACGATCATCGTCACATTCATTCGTCACATCTGCGACGCGGTCCGTTAAATTGACTAGACGCGTCTTCCTTCCCCTGCCCTTCGCTATTCTGCCATTCATACAATCTTACGGGGTCCTAGACGGTCGTATCTTTTCTCTCTTGCTTTCTATTCCTCGTTTCTTTCCGTTTCCCTCTTCCAATCCCTTCCTTTTTCCAGCTACTATCAACCCAACAATGTCCTCTTCTTCTTCCTCATACGACTGGATGGATCTCCAGCTTGACGACATGTCCCTGGAAATGGAATGGGAACAGCAGATGCTTCGAGAAGCTCTTGGTCTCTTGAAGCCGATCGCCAAGAAGACTGCCGCTTCTCCGGAACGCAAAGAAAAGAAGCTGAAAAGAAGCCACGAGAAGTCGATGTCTCCAGAATCAACTCCGGAAAGAAGCTCAACCCCAGAGTCCCCGAAGACTTACCCGACTGCCGAGGAGAAGGAGGACACTGACTCCCGATCCGTGTACGTCGGAAACCTCGACTGGTACTCCAGCACTCAAGACGTCGAGGATCACTTCAGAAAGTGCGGAGAAGTCGTCAGAGTCACGATTCCGATAGACAAAGTGACCCGGAAGCAGAAGAACTACGCCTACGTCGAGTTCTCCAAGACTTCCAGCGTCGAGAAGGCCCTCCAGCTCTCCGGATCTTCCATCCGTGACCGGCAGATCCTTGTGACCTCGAAGAGGACCAACTTGCCAGGAATGTCGGAGCCAAGCCGTGCTCACAAGTCGTCGTCTCGCCACGGAACGATGTACTCGGATAAGCCAAGAGGATCGTACATCAAGGAAGCACGCAGAACTCACGGATCGTCCCGAGGAGCCGACAGAAGAGCCTTCAAGCCGTACAACTGATTAACTTGTTGTAAAAACCTGATATATCATGTCTGATAATCAATATCTAATAATCAATATCTAATAAATATGTTATTTCCAATTCAAAATCTTCTTTTCTCTCAGTTCCCCTTATCAGCATATCAGTCGAAGCTCATGCGCTGCACTCACACACAGTTCTCTGAAACAAACAGTTCCATCTTGCAGCCGTTATCACTTCTTATCAGTGTTTCGAAATGTTGACAAGCAAAAGGCAACACTTTGCAACATTCAAACTGATCATTCGACTACAAAAAGTGCATTCGGACTGTTTATTTGCAGCCGAAGGTTCCGGTGCTGAACACAAAGTTCGGGGATCGGGAAAAGGACATGAAACGGTTTAGTTCAGAAACAGTAGATGAATAATTATAGAAAAAGAAGGCGAATTCCAGTTGTTTCAGAGCTTCCAGCACTATAGCCAACTCGTCCGGGGCGTTAGGACAGAAAGATAAAAACCATGTCGCTCTAGAAGGCAGTTGTGCTCGGAATGGCTCTAAGCAATCGGTAACACTACGAGAACATACCCAAGGACCTTCCGAGAGGGAACGAAGAGCACAGTGTTCCGAGTGATTGCACGATGGGTCTATTCACGGTGAAGTGTGCCAGATCACTTGAGATGTTCCTGCTCGCATTCAAAACTTAATTCATCAGTTTATCTAGTGCATCCGATCGGGAGAACCCAACAGGTGTACATGGCTGCCATCTGAATACCGTCTCCCGCTTGCAACCAGCTGCCCATCTCAATCGATTTCTGCCCCCATTGCCTGTCCTCAATTACTCTTCTGTTCTTGCTTCTTGAAAATGGGCTGCCTTGGAATATTTCCCTTGACTCCAAGTATCGCTAGATATACTTTCTTCCCGTTCTGGTTTCTCGAGTTTATGTACCTAATTGCCCGTAACAGTAAAGCAGTTGTTTTCTGTCAAGCTCCATTCATTATAACTGCGCTTCGCGTGCTATATACCGAGTATAAAGGGCCTACTGTCCAAACAAAGAATGAGATCTTGTTTTCACTTTGTGGGATTACTGTAGGAAACTTTCTGTGGAATATCGGACTGTTGATGGTAGAAAATGAGACGGTGAGCTGGTGCCGGATTGGAATATCGATTGACTCTGGTCTGTTTCAGTATAACTATTTACTCCTTCTCACCGTTGTCTACATCCAAACATTCTGCCACTACTCGCTTGTTTACGTCGAGGTCCGATTAGGAATGGATCCATCGAAACTGATAATCAACCCGTGCCACATGTTCCTTATCACCTTCTTCTTCTGCATCTCTTCCCAATGGATTTATCCGTATGCAGTAAGTGTCCCTGTGCTCCCGTGATTACAGTATTCCCTTCAGGAATGGTACAACTGGATTCTCCACTTCTACACTTTCCTTCTCGCCATCGAAACATCCATCACAACTACCACACAAGAGTTCATTCCCGGAGAGTTTCCAGAACAGATCAGTCATCTTCCAAGCACAACACCAAACCGTACACCCAGGGAACCATGGAAACAGTGGAAATACTTGTAGAAAACTGTGTTGAATACAAACCTAATTGAAGATTTTAATGCTCCGAATAAAACTGTGTAATAAAAATGCATTTATTCGGGAAGTTATTCTGTATTCTGGAAAATCTGCAAAAACTTTGAGAGAAACTGAACTTTTTTGAAGTTGGCGGCTTTCTGTAGGTCAGAAAAATGGAAGCTCGCATGAGCGAAAAAACGGAAAGAAGAAGTGCTTTTTCATCTGAAAAATGTCGTTCGCGTCGGTTATCGACAATATTGTTTGCGTTCTGCTTTTTTCGTTTTCTGGAGTGGTTCAAGGCTTCAAAAAGTTCCAAAATGTGAGTGTTTCGTTTCTTTCTCAGCTTTTGAACATTTGTTTCGTTTCAGGGCTTCTGGAGCATCTCATCGCCATCGCGTTTGATGTTGCACATCGCCACGACGAACGGAGCTCTGGCATTGATGACGGAGATCTTCCTGAACCTGCAAGAGCCAACCGCCATTCTGTGAGCTGTCAACTAGCTTATAAACTAGCAACTCTCAGTTTTCAGGAAGTTTTCGATGAACGGATTCGTCGAAAGCATCTTCTGCATCGTCATGGCCAACAAGTTCATCGTCTTCACTTTCCCCGCGGCTCTCTTCTCTCCAGCTCTCCTCTTCCTCGTGCTCGTTCTTCCGACGTGGCGTCCATTCGTCACATGTGCTGTGTTCTGTAATAACTCATCAGTTGGAAAACATTGTATCATCTCAAATTTCCAGCCTTCAACATGGCTATTGTCGGAGAGCTTACCACTGGTGCATTCGCGTTGGCGATCTCGGGGTTGTTCGTCTGGTCGCTTCTGATCATCCTCTCGGTCTTCCTGTACGAACATCTCGAAATGCTCATTGCGTGCGCTCCGTGCAACGCGACGACTGCTCTCTCGACTCTTCCAACAAAGCCCACTGACCTCGAAATCGGATGTCAACATGGCCAAGGTCATGGTACCGACCACTGGAAACCCTGTGCCAGCAGAAATCATCAACGTCTAAGC
>LR538574.1:81545-103843 GCA_900536315.3 Caenorhabditis becei
GCGAGTCGGCCGCAGTGCGGCTGCTGCCACCGGTTGAATTTCAGCGCAAATGAACCAATCCGACCCAAAGTCAAAAGTGAACACTAAGTTTGATTTGTGAACATTTCCTATCAGGCGGTTTCTTATATGATCGTTCATTATTTGACAGAAGACACGCATTTTCTCGGTTATATTCAATTATAAAGTCTTCTGCAGCTAATTCTCGTATAGTACGTCTGTTTACATTTCCCAAACAAGCCAAAAAATATTCAGACGCTATTATTGTCTTTGAAAATGGTGTTGGTAAAACATAAACACATCCACGTTGTAGAGATTTCAATGCGGAACATTTTTGCAGTTGACCGTTTTCCGATAGCTCTCTTGGTTCTCAAGATAAAAGCGGAAAACGATGCTTCTCTTTCAGCTCCCCCTCTTGCCGACACACCGGCAGCCAAGCGTCTCGGCCGGGCCAGCCGCACGAATTCCAACCCCTGTTCCGAAGGATGTGAAGATCCGAGTGATTGTAAGGGATCAGCAGAATGGTCCCGGGGATTACTGTAATTTCAGGGCTCCGTGGATGATCTGTGTCAACCTTCGGTTCATGCGACATTGTACAGACAGAAGAGACTCAAAGAGACTGGGCATGAAGTCGAGGTGGGTACTGTACTTTAGACCTTCTGGACTTTGACTGTAAGCTGTCTGAGTCGCTGGCTTATCAGTGTTATCAGTGATCTCAGACTGGCGCCGCCACCAGCTTAAAAACAAATTAGTGCTAGTCTCCGCGACCAGCTGTCACTCAAGAGACTGATAAGAGATTCTGATAAGAAGAGGAAATAGAAAATCAACTGATTCCAGGTGGAGTTGGTGAACGGGGGACACATCATGGAGCCGCCGTACTTCCCGCATCACGATCTGGTCTACGCAAAGTTCCAAGGGTTCTACTGTGGATACGGCGGGGAAGTGGTGTTGCATGCGAAATCTCAGGAGAAGACATGGGCGAATACGATCAAGTTCTTCCAGAGAACTCTAGGGAAAACGAGGAAGATCGAGGATTGGGACAGGCTGAAATGGATTGAGGGACCGAGAGGAGGAAGTAAATTGTGAAATTCATGAATGAACACTTTATTGCGAGACTGTTTTGTTGGCATAGCAACGGACATAGAGGCTTTTGGCGTAGTTCTCGTGGAAACGGGACAGGGCGCTGGAACGGACCAATGGGGTTTGGATGTTGAACGACGGATTCGGCTGGAAATGGGGTACAATTGAAGCGGAGAGCTCTAGAACATTACGTTCTGCTCCATGTCTCTTCTGAAATCAGTGTGGTGATAAGAGATGATAACGGCGTGGGAAGCCTCGAGAAGTCCGCCGAGACGGTTGTTGTGAGCGACGAGGAGCATGTGCTTGACGTATTGCAGGTCTTCGTAGTTCTGAAATGAGATAGTTAATGTCACCTGGATCCTCCCCACCTTGATGAGTTCCTCGAGACAATGTCTCTCAATGGATCCGAGCAATTGTCTGTGGTTGGGTCCACGGGACACGATGCGATCCGCCAATTTCACAATCTCATCCGCCAACTCGGCACACATCTTCTGGGGCGGGTGATATGCTTCAGTCAACATCCACGTGACGGCCACTTCGATCGCCTCCAGATTGTCGACATCCATCTGATAACTGCTCATTTCACCGGAAAGAGTCTTTCGGAAGAACGGAGAAGCCACGAAGAGAGCCTCCTTGTTGCACGGAAACTCCTCGGATCGGGTGGTGCGCAGCGAGAAGTTGTGGGTCGACTCGTTCATCAGAAGGTTGAATCTGAAGTTGAGATCCACTGGCATCGGCTTTCCGATCGATCGGTTGATGTACTTGATCTTCAGAAACTCGGCCACATCGCACACGATGCTCGTTTGAACTTCGAACTCGTAGTTGCCCTGAAGTCCGATGATCGAGGCGATGGTGCTGCTGATCGGAGACTGCTCGGGGGTACTGTAGCAGGCATTCAGAAGGGTCCGGGGAGGGAATCCACCGGGATGCGAGTAGTGGAGAGCGTTGAGGTGATCTGGAAAGGATACTGATAACCTTATCAGTGATAAGACTATCACCTCGTTCGCCGGCGAGCACTCGGATCCGGAAGTCGACTTTCAGCACGGGCGGGTGTCTTTCTCTCTGTCCGGCCGGGTGCAGCATCACTTGGCACACTGGCGGACGGTTCTCGAATCCGTCGATTCCGGCGTTTCGAATGAAGAACGGAATGCCTCCGGACTCGGAGATTTGGATGTGCCTGTGGGTCCAACTAATCCCCTTTCTACAGTAATCCAACCTACCAATTGACCAGACCGTACTCGTAAACCGTCGCGAACTGCCGCGGCATCATGTGTTTGACGTCGCGAGCCGGCACTTTGAACGTGTGCACAAAAGTAACGATTTTCTCTTCGTTTTGGCTTTTTTCTGAGAAAAGGAATCGATAAGGAAATCAATCGATAATCAAAAAACTCACTGTATCTTTCCATTTTGTGACTTGAAACCAACTGAAAACTCCAAGGTTTCTGGCGTTTTTTTCAGTTTTAAATTTGTTAGGAATAAATAGAAAATCACTCTTTGTCGCTGGGGTCACTGTTATCGTTATCACGTCATCAATGTTATCACGTTTATTGATTTGCCCTCATTTCAAATTACCGGAAAAAGAAAATTGTGAAAAAATGAAGGCGATTCATATGGAGCAAAGTGGGTGTGCAAGTGTGCTCCATTGACAAATGCCCTTCAGAATATCAAGAAGCGGATAACATAATCACATTCAACCACGTCATGAACTTTACGATGGGACCGAAGGAGGTGCGGGCGAGAAGCTCGTTTGCGACGGTTTACGAGAGCAGCATTCTCGAGTGGTGGGTGCGGTGGGGCGCATTTGCACAGTCGGGAAGTTGCAGGGACCTGCACATCCACAAGCAGTTCGCCGGACGGACTCTGAACAATCGGGACTCGAACTGGACCATCAGCCTGCATGGATCGGGCTCTCGGGACATTTATCCGCCAGTCTCACGGCTTCATTTCACTCTGAAGACTCTGGATTCTCACGGGAACTCCACGAAAACTCTGAAATACTTCATCGACGGAGCCGCTTTCATCGCCCAACAACGAAACCAGGTGCAGCCGAGAAGACGGGCGGTTCAGGATCAGAAGACGTACGGGACTGACCTGGATTCAGAGTTTGGGAAGCAGTTGACTGCTCTGATGGGAGATGCGAAACGAAAAGAGAAGATGCTGCAGCTGGAGACTCGCATGGAGTTCCAGAAGACGTCGTTCGGAGATGCTACGTGGCTCGTGGAGCAGGGAGCGATGGGTGTCGGCGAGCAGAAGGAGTTCTTCTTCGATGCACTCACCAACAAGTTGGGACAAGTGACTGGATTACTGTAGACTGATGTTTCAGGTCTCGCCACGACTTCAAGTTAAAGACGTCCGATGGCCGTCACTTTCTGATGATCAACAAGGAGATTCTGTGTCTGGCTTCATCGTATTTCCGTCAGCTACTGAAGGAAAACGACAAGGAATGGGTGGTCAGTCGGGCGGATTGCCTCGAGAGCATTGAGATCGTGAGTGTGGGAAGTGCGCTCTACTGGACAGTTTCCTTGTAGGCAGTGACATTCCTGGTGACCGGAAGATACAAACGTCCCGAACAACTGCAGCCTCGGATTGCGAAGGAAGTGTTCGACCTGGCGATTCAGTGGAAAGCATTCGAGGCGAAGATGCTGAAGAACTCGCTGGAGAAACACTGCTACGAGGAGCTGTGCAATGTTCTCCGCACTCTCCAAACCTCTACAGTAACCCGATTTCAGAACCACGAGGACTTTCTCTACGTGTGCAACCTGCTGATCCTTGCCGACGACGCCCAGTTTCCGAGTCTCCAGAACTGCTGCATCGCCACCATTGTCTACCATCACTTCCATGACTTTGTCAAGACTTTTGTGACCGGGGTGAGCAAAGATCCGAGTTGTTTGAACCAGAGAATATTCAGAATCACCCTCTGAAAGAGCGGTTTTCACAACGTCGCGAGTTCCTGAGACCGTCGCTGACGATGCAGATCAAACGAGGGTTCGTCGCCGCCAACGAGATCAGAACCTTTGTCAAGTACATTCCAGTCCTCGGACAAGACTGATAACTTATTCTTTCATTATAACATGCGTTGCGTCCTATTCATTCACAAAATATAAAATAAAGAGGTTTGTAAGAAGCAATTATTTATTTATGTCATGGAGAGAATACGAAAAAAGGAGAAAATGCAGGGAAACAAATCAAACAAAACAGGCTATTAACTTGAAGATACACGTTATGAAAGGAGGTGGGTTCAGGCACAGAAGTAAGCAAAGTCTAGATGGAGCTGACTTGTGATGGGGTCATTCGGGGCGGGGGGACTGGAATCGGATGGATCGGTTTCTTGGGGGAGGAGTAGAGAGGACTGTCCTTCGGAGCAGTCGGATCACCGGTTCGGAACGAAGACACTCGTTGGGGCAGATGGCTGACTTGTGTCGGACGGGATCTGAAGCATGAAGCTGATGGAAGTGCGCCCCTCCGAACTCACACAACAACCATTCCGTCCTCCTCCTGAATATCATCATCAATATGTCGAATCGTGTCCTCGTCGCTGTCCTCGTTCTCATCGCGAATCGTCACGTTCACCACGGAGTCCTCGTCCTCTTCCTCTTCGTCGTAAACGTTTTCCTGAGCGGTGAAATAGCCGGAGATGCCGGACGAGGTGATGCTCGTGGCGCGCGAGTGGTGCTCGTCCTGACAAAGAGCGCCACACTAGAGCGGGAGACGCAGAGAAAGATAGGGAGAAGAGGATTCAGGACGAACAGAAGGAAAAGTTGAGGGAAGGGTACGGTAGCTTGGCGATGGAGCAGAGGTACCGTACCCTTTCGGATGGTATTCAGCTTACCTTGTTGAAGTCAACGTTGGGATTTGGGATACGGTAGTTGCTGACGGCAGATTGCTTTTGAGCTGAAACAGGTTCATTAGGAGAGTTGGGAGATTCAATTCTTACGCGGAGGACTTGGTTGAGGGTGTCTGAGGATTGTAGGCGTCATATTCAGAGGAACGTCTTCATCGTGGATGTATCCTTCTCCTGAAAACATCAGAATCCTTGGAATACTCGAAGGATTCTGGACTCACGGGCATGAATCTTCTCCCGGCAGCACTTCATGAAGATGAAGAAGATCAGGAGGAAGACGAGAGCCAGGAGGACTATGATGAAGAAGATCCAGAGCACTGCAAGTCAGAGATTTCCTCCACGAACCGTTCATCCCACTCACATGATCCACTGTCCTCTGTTGTCCAGTCCGAATTCTCCCCGTTATCACTTGGAGATTCGATTTCTCCATGATAAATGTATCTCTTGAAAACGGTCTCCCAGACTGGAAACTTGACACGATTCTGATAAACAGGGAGGGAATTCGGGACTTCGAAGTCGGCGCATCCTCCGAGAACGGCTCCGGCTGCTTCGATGTGCTTGTGGTAGTTGTGGGATGGATTGGCGAAGTAGGAGATTGGTCTGAAGGTCAGGGAAGAGCCGCGTTGGTAGTCGATGACAAAGTCTGAAAGGAAGATGATAAAGAGACCAGAGAAGGGAGGGGCTTACTGGAAACACATCCTTCAAATCCGCCCTTTGTGAAGGCAGCTGGATCCCTGAGTTTGTGACCGATTCGGACGGTTTGAGCACTGAACATGTCGATGTTCTTGTCCTCGACTCTATACTCAAAGTCTTGACGAAGGGAATCAATCTGAAATTTCATTTAGTAATGGTCTAGGATATTCAGGCATACCATGACAGCAGTGGCACTGGCTTGATTCGTCTGAACCACAACGAAATGTCTGAATCCATCCAAAAAGTCTCCGACGAAATTGAGCACTTCGGTCTTCCCATTCTCATAGGTTATCGCCACATTGATAGTTCTATTCGGGTTGATCTCGATCTCGAGTTTTCTGTTCTCCTTGAATGTCACCGATGCAATAATGTCCTTGTCATCCAACGGAATATCACTCTTCGGTGCGGAGAATGCGAACTTCATGATCTGCGGAATCTTCGGGTTCCGGTGAACATAGATGACAGACATTTGCTTCGAGATGTCGTATTCAATAAACCCATTCCTCTCTAGTCTGACTCCCTCATCCAAACTACACGTGGCACCTGCATAACTGGTTCTGGTGCAATCACAAGTTGTCTTGGTTGCCGATGGATCCGTGTTTGTCCAGGCGACGGAGCAGTGTCCTCCGTTGGCGCAGGAGATGGAAGAGCAGCCGACATCACAGCCGACATGAACATCTGCTGGTCCGTAGGCCTCGTAGCCTTCCTTAGTCTTCAACGTCTTCACTTTCTCCCTCATGTCAATCATCTTCCGATCTATTTGAAGCCCTCTGATGCATCCATAGAACCGAGGGATCGGCGACTCGTACTTCGGAGCCAACAGGAAGGATCCGTCGTTAGTCTTCGAACCCAAATCGACATTTCCAATGAATGTGAAGCTGTAGGGGTCAGGGTTGATCGGAGCGGCGAGTCCAACTGGCAGACGAACGATTTCAGAGTTGCGGACGTCATGGAGACGAAGAATTGGAAGTTCGGAGAGCATGCGGGTCTGGAAAGTTTAGAAGTTATCAGTTGTCCGAGAAACTTACCGATCGAATGGTGCATGCCGCATCGTCAACTTGTAGCTGGGAAGAGTCAGAGTCGTGGCTGATTGCGACTTGAATCCATCTCATGTCTCCGAACTCTGTTCCAGGTTGGGCACGGACTGTGCACTGCGAGACAATGTCCAGGTTGTTCAGAGTCAGAGTCAGATTCACTTCTTCGGAAAGGTGAACCTGCACAAAGTTGTTGTTCTGATCGTGAGCAAAGAAGAGAAGAGCATGAGTTCTATCTGTTCGGAAGCTGAAGTACACTGGAGCCATGAGCACAGTGCTCAGATTGTCGAACTTCAAGTGTCCCCCGTGGAAAGACACCGAAGAGTTCTCGTTGATGTCTATTTCGCAGTTGAGTCCCGAGTGGACATCCGGGAATGCACATCTACAGTATGCCTGGCCAACTGTGAAGTCTTCGTAGCACTTTGCTCCGTTTTGACAGAAATCTGGAGTGCAGTGGGAATCGCACGAAGTGGAAATGCCCTGCTTATTCTCAGAGGATTCTAGAATCTTGTGAAGATCCAAAGCGTCGTCGTTGACAAGAACATTGCGGATGCATCCGATGAAACCTCTGGAAGACATTGCGAATCATCTGAAGAATCCAGAAGAGACTCACTCTTGCCCTCCCAACACGACGCTTCCCTCCAGCACAGCAGTATCCTCGATCTTCATGAGAACATGCGCGGCGTCTACCGTAATCCGAATCTCTCCATCAGCCAGTTCAACCAGCAAGTGATGCCAGTTACTGTCGTTCAACCTGAAACCAACCGACAAGTTTAGAACCTCCGTGTTCCAACTTACTTGTTCTGTGACGAGATGGTCTTCAACACTTCAAAGTTGCTAATCTGAACGGTATGGCCATCGAGAAGAGACACTTGGATGATCTTCTCTCCGTAGAGCCCTGGGACAGTGAGAAGAGTCGCTGGAGTGTCGGAGGTTCGGAACTGAAGATCAATGGACTCTCCGGTCCAGTCAGCGACTCGTAGCTCGGTTCTTTCAGTGAATCGGATCGGTTTCTCATTCTCTGAATCACACATTTCAGTCAGATCCTTTCCCATTGCTCACCGTATCCTCCACACTTCAAATCCGAAACAGTCATCTCAGCTCTCACATCTGCTTCATCGAACAACGTGACCACTTCCCAGATGCCGGCATTCTTCCCGACGAGTTCTCCGATGTCTTCCGAGATGGCTCCAGAGTCACAGTTGCACTTTTCTGAAGATCAGGACATTACGAAGAAGACAAGAAACTAGCAGATAAGCGCCATAAATCAAAGCCACACCATGCATTTTGAACTAAAGATTCGGACTGTTTTCTCATTCTTACGATTTTTCACTTCATCCTCTCCGTTTTTCGAAAAATGTCCGAATCTTGTATAAACACCTGAAGTTGTACAGTAACCCTAGTGAAAGGTACAGTAACCCAAACGAAGACTCACCTCCCGATTGACATCCTGTATCAAGGCAAGGACACGAATGCTCGAGTTTTCCGATTTGACGGATCTTGTTCGTGGAGTTGGAGACACTCTTGAACCATGTCTTTCCTTCTTTGAATCTGAAAATGTCTCTTTGGGAAATTAGAGGATCGGGCGGAGTTTCTCACCTCAATGGAGCTTTGTTGCATCGATAATTGATCGCTTGAGAGCAAGATCCAGAGTTTTTGATGTATTTGGCAAGTTGCCAAGTCTGGAATCAATCGATAAGTTAAAATAGGTTCATAGAGACTCACGTTGAAATCCCGATAGCTCAAGATGAAGTGTGAGTGATTCTGGAAGCCATTGTCACGGACTACTGTACTCACTGGCATGTCATGTGGAATGCTGCTTCTGGAAAAGGGAATGATAATCTGGAGGGTACTGTAACCCTGAAACCCACACTCCATCAATACAAGCAGTCACCGAGGGATCCAACTTCCGATTTCCATCAACGTCTACCCAGGTCGGACCATTTGGAAGCTTCAAGAAGTCACGAGCTTCCGCACATGATCGGGGAAGTGTAGCTGGAAAAAACCACCCTTTCTAATCTGTCTCCAGAATGCAACTCACTGAATTGACAGTACTTTCCAATGTATCCATCTCTGCAGTAACATGTGAACTCTGTCTCGCTGACTTTCTTGCATGTTGACTCGTTCTGACACATGTACGTGTTGGGCTTGTCGCAGTTTGAAGAAGAGCTTGGGGGATGGGGTTCTGAAGGGAAGGGTTATGGGTTGGAAGAGGGAAATGAATAAGTTACTCTTTGATTTCTGGGGTGCTGGGAACAGATTTGCTCCGTCGATGCGCTCAACAAATGGAATTTTCGATCGAATATCGTTGACTTCAGGTTCTTGGGTTAGTTCCTGAAGGAGTTTATTGGATTGTTCCAAGTGATAAGAGCTCACGACAACAGGATCAGCAGAGAACATCTTAGCTCCTTCAATCGGAGCATCTTCTTCACCACACGGACGCACTTTCGTTGTCAGCACCTGAAACACTAGCTTGTGCTTTCTGAGCTCTCGGGAGGATCCTTACTCTTGAGTCATTGTAATAGGTGTTCATGTCAATCAAGTCATAATGATCCACGTAGATGTTCTTCACACATGCAGTCACTCCAACTTCCGAAACATCCGTCGGGATCGGGGCTCCGAATTGGAGAGTCGAGAAGAGGATTGTCCGATTGAATGGCATCCTCTGAACAACATCATCCACGAACAGAGACAATGCTTCTTGCTCGTAAATGAATCTGACGATGACCGTGTGGAACTGCGAATCATCGTTTGACAAGTCGAACTCCATCAAATTTTCATCGCCCAACACGACATTTCCCTTGGTACCGACTACGTAGATCTTGAATATCTGCCCTTCCGTCGTCTCTCCATACACCAGAATTCCTTCCTTGGCGTCTACGTCGGAGAACTTGAAGTCCATTGCGATTCTCGAGATGTACTGATCCGGTCCCCAAGGAGTGAAGCGTATGTAGGCAGATGCTTCGTCGTTCTCGTCGTTGTTGCGAAGTTGGACAGTTGAAGCGGCTGGAAGAGAAAGGACTATGGATCCAGGTTACTGTAACTCACGTCTTCTACAATTCGGTCCAGTCATCTCTGTCCCATAGCAGTCACAAGTCGGCACTTCCAGCAGCTTGCACCTTCCCTGAAACCACTCTTTCACTTCTCTGTCTCCCTACAGTAACCCCTACCGTACTACAGTCTCTCGTCGTGCACTCATCTTTCTCTTGACACAAGGCACAGTCCTGTAGGTCAATTGGAATTCCATTGGCGTCTGGAGGATTCGATCCGGCGGAAACAGCGACAATCGAGACACATCCGATCATTGATCTCAGACCTCCACCCATTGTAACCATGCTTTCGGTGCCCGAGATTCGGATCGGTTTGTCCATTTCGTAATAGACATCTTCAGAAGATCCGAGACGGTACCAGAGCTTACGGGACGTTGTGTTCAGGCCGATGGCGAGACTTTGCTCGTGAACATCTACAAAACGAAAAAGGCTTCTTTCAGAGATCTTTCATAGATCTTCAAAGACTTACTAATCGGAACATTCTCCAGTGGCTTTATCAGAACCTGTCTGTTCTCGGAATTCAGAAGGTCAATAATCAGGAATCCTTCAGAAATGCCCACGTACAACTGAGCTTCAACTGATCCATTCGGCTGAAGGAATCGAACTCGGAAGATCTGTCCGACGCGACTCTCCGATTTGAAGTTGACGGCGATGATGAACTGGTCGTCGGATTCTGAAACGAGTCATTTCTAAAACATTGATGATGCATGAACCGTATCATCATCATCCACCTCCTCGTCCCTCCACAAACATTCACACCTTGCCCTCTCTAAACAAACACATTCAAATGGCCCTCGGGACGTTATCAGTCCCTTCTACTACTCACCCTTCAACTTCCAGTTGTTCGAAGTGAAATTCGCCCATGAACTCGGATACCTCAGGAAGATCCGATCCGAGGAGACGAGCTCGGCTTGCACACTAACTGTCAGGAAGACAGTTAGTGGCAGTAAGAGGTGCCACATGCTGGGAATAATGGCCTGAAATGGGGAATGCGCGGCACGTTTCATGTTTACCGGAAAGAGAGAAAAAGAAAGAGAAAGTAATGTTTGTGAGGGGGAGAAATGGGAGAGGTTATGATAACGAGGAGGAATTCGAATTGTTCTGGAATTAAAAGGAGTTTGTTGATTGGGTCTCAACAAGAAAGACGGATTCTCAATACAGTAGCAATCATGAAAATGAGAATGTCTTCACCAAAGCGTCTTCGGGATTCGAGAAAGATTCAGATGAAGGACCCCTCGGCACGCCTTTTGAAACATCACCTGTTCTTTGAGTTTCATTGCGAAATATAAATATTGGATTCATTTTTGAAAACCTTTTTAAAAACAAATTTAGATTTGTTTCCGTGTAATTTCATAATGGACCTATCGACGATGTAAAAAAATACATTTTTCCACATTTCTCGACCTATCGAACTGTGTCGAAAAATGTCGAGAAATACCAATTTCTCCCGTAGAGAAATAGACTAACGTGGCGAGACCCGAGGGGATAATTGCATGCGCCTTTAATACTGTAGATGTACCGTCACTCAATTTTAGTCTCCAGAGTCCAGAAATCTGCACAAATTGCTGAAATCAGTGCTCCGTACATCTACAGTATTAAAGGCGCATGCAATTATCCCCTCGGGTCTCGCCACGTTAGTCTATTTCTCTACGGGAGAAATTGGTATTTCTCGACATTTTTCGACACAGTTCGATAGGTCGAGAAATGTGGAAAAATGTATTTTTTTACATCGTCGATAGGTCCATAACAAAATGATATTTCGAAAGTTTTCGAAAAATCGAATTAGGTCAACCCGAGCATAATTTGGCCTGATTTGATGAAGTTTTTAGTTCAAAATACGACTTTTTCATTCAAAATTTTAGGAAAGGGGTAGAGTGATAACAAGTGTAATCAGTATCAATCCATTAAACTTCTGATTGAACAAATAGTAGGATCATTAAGAGGAGGGGAAGGGGAATTTCGAAATTCTGAGGGAGGGAAGCGATAATTGGAAACTGAACAGTTAAGTGAGAGATTTGAACTTGGGAACAATTCGAAATGTTGATAGTTGGCTACTGATAATCACCACCAGCTTGCAGCAGTACAACCAAGATTCCCCTCTCAAAAGTTTCTCAAGTTGGAATAAGAAGGTCGCCGGCGTCGACGGAAATGGTTATGTGCTTGCGTGTGTGGACAGTGTGAATGAGTCAGATTTGTGTGTGTGTGGAAGAAGAAGAAGAAGAAGAAGAGCTGAGGAAGGCAAGTGACAGTGATAAGCGGAGGGAGGGAGGGAGAGAAAGAGAAGGTACAGGCGAGTCTATGCGCATGCATCACCCACTGATAAGAGCATCTACTCCCTCTCACGGCCAGGACTGAAACTGTTCAATTGTTTGTATGTTTTGTTCAATGTTTTTCATTGCAATGTCTGTTGTTGAGAGTTCAAGGTGTTAGGTAACAGAACGGAATATTGTGGAATTTGACATCTAGCAGTACAGAAAAAGGGAAAGTGCAAACAAGAAAAGGAACATTTTACATGTCGGACTGCTTAGACCGCAACCGGCAAATGACTCGGTACTTGGTTCATTCGAAAGAGAATCATCGACTTCCTATAGCTCATCCTATAGCCTATAGCCTATAGCCTATAGCCTATAGCTATAGCTCAGATTTTGCCAAGAGAACCTTCTATTGGCTCACGGAGCCATCAAAGTTTCCAGCTGGCCAGTACTCATGCCAGTCTCCAGTATGAGTCCAATCAACCAACCAGGTCCGAGTCAATTGCGGATTGCGGCCTAAACAGTCCAGCATGTTAGTAGGAAGACTGTCAAAGTGAAGAATGGGAAGAAGCAGAAGAAGAGATTGGAGCCATTGGAAAGAGAACCTAACACGGCGGGCGGTTCTGACCGTCTGCTTGCACTTTGCACCTGCTGTATCGAAAGTGCAACTCACAATTTTATTTAATGACCATCATTGAAAAGAGAACAATTACTTCTCACAAAACTCTTTATTTTCTATTTTGTGAGTGAATAGGATGCAATGCATGTTATCATGAAAAAAGAAAAGTCACAGCCACAGCCACAGTAACCCAGACAGTTCCCTTCCAGTCGGCCGTCTTCGTCGTCTCCTCGGGCCAGTAGATAAAGTCCTCTTGGTCGTACTCGAATGGAAGTTGTTCCTTCCCGTTCTTATTCTTCTTTGCCTTCTTCTGTTTCGGTTTCTTCGTTGATGGCTCGACGGGTACTGTATTGATCGGAGCAAGTGTAGTGGTGATGAGCGACTCAGGCTTGAAGTTACTGATTGGACAAAGCCCAAATTCATCGCATAAATCTTGAAGAAACTGGCTTGCATATTCCTGCATCATGATTCCGCCGTCCTCTTGATCAACAATCGACTTATCGGCCGGAGCGAATCCCAAGAAGTAGGTTCTTCCCTCGAAGTCGTTGATCAGCGCGCCTCCGGTTCCGATCGAAGGTGAATTCGTTGAATAACTCATCCCGTGAGAGAACCTGTACGGGTACTTGTTCACCTCATACTTCCCATTTCCATCAGAAGCGATCTCCGGGAACTTTCCACTGGTAACTGTCCCGATTCCTCCGGGAAGAATGTACTCTGGATCCGAGTAGTAATCTTCTCCTGAAAAGTAAATCAGCACATTTTGTGGAGCTATCCGCTTACTCGGCAAGCAGATCGGTGTCGCGTCGAAAGATTCTTTTGTTTCCAGCACGAGCACTCCTCGAAACTTGTTCTCAGGACTCTGGCACTTTCCGAAGAATCGCATCTGGAAAAGAACTGCAAGATGACAAAAAAAAACATCTAGATGCACTCACTCCCGATGGATTCGTGAACTTGCATCCTTTATGATCGGCTCCAGCGCATTTTTCCTGAGCCACCTGAATACTTCCAGAATGATAGAAACGCATGACGTCAGCCACGACACTATTCCTGAAAGTCCGAGGATCGTATTCACATGATGCTTCAATTCTCACTTCTCGGTATCCGTTGAATTGCAGTCAACACCTTTCAAGAGGATCTGTGCTTGAACCATGATGTGTTTGTGAGAGAGCAGCACTCCGGAGACTCGATTCGTTGTGTGATTGGATTTGAACTCTACAGAATACAGCCACGATGGGAACAATGCATCGGTGTTGACTCTGGAATGGAGTTGGTGTCATTCTGGACTCTCAGGATACCACTCACGGATCATAGATCTTTCCGCAAGTGGTCTTCAAGTCCAAGTTCTGTCCATAGTCCAGTTTGGTGATTTTAAAAGGCAACTGCCTGAAAGTTGTGATTTCAACAGGAGAGGAGTTCCCAGAACATACTGATCAAGAGAGCAAACTCCCGTGAAATTGCACAACGCCTCCAGATTAACATTCATCACGTCGTCCATTCTGTAGCCCGCCTTTATCACCCCGTCTATATCCACTCTGCTCGTCCCGTTGCCCGGCATGAATCCAATCAGATACGCCTGACCTTCATCTTCTGTTATCACTGGACTTCCCGTGTTATCAAACGCAGGAGTGACATATCGGTCTCGATACGGGTAGAACTGAAAACTTTCCAGTGTCTCTTTTGCAATAGTGGATGAATACCTTGGTGATGTTCGGTTGATAAAATTTGTCATCTCGAGTCTGAAACTGTCCCGAGTAGACGGCTGCGTTGTCGTTCGGAAACGCAGTTGCTTTGACACGAGATTTGTCTGGAAGGTATCAATGTTCAACGGAATCGGCAGCGAGTTGGCTTACGTGGAAGGCAAACGGGCGACTCATGGCGGTTCGTGGAAAAGACCATCACTCCTTCGTATGAGCCGTTGCTGTTACAGGAGCCAATGAATGCGAACTGAGAGTCGCCCTCTAGTTTTTCGAAGGTGCCATCACAATAGGAATCGTTATGATAGCATTGTTTCGTGGCGACATAGAATTCTTTGCGACCAAAAGCGTTTTCAAGCTCTGCATCGTTGGATCCTCTGAACAGAATTCATGTGATGCTACCCCAGTCAAAAGTCTCTCACGGATTAGTGGGAGAACACGTTACACCCTTCAAAAGGTTGCTGGCCTGAACGACAATATGCCAGTTGCTGATGAACACTCCGGGAAATCGGTTGTCATGGGAATGAATGAAATCAGTAAAGTACTGAACCATGTAGAGAAAGGGAGGAAAAGTAGCCGTTTTTCTGAAATAACTTTGGAACTAGACGCCTGGAAGGCGAGACTCACGGATCAAAAATCTGTCCGCATTCAGATTTCAACATAATGTTTTCTTTTTCAGTAAGTTTCCTGGCATCAGAAAGGAAGAGAATCGTTAGAAAGACAAATAGTCTCATCTCTGAATTGGAAACTGAATAAGTTTTTACTTCCAGAGGGAACACGTGGAACAGCGAATTGGGTGTCCTTATCAGAGTGATAAGAGTGAGTCACGTTTATAATGATATAAGAAACTAAAGTTTTCAGGCTTTTTCAGCGAACTTCACCTAATCACGGAAGTCCTGAAAGGAACTGATAGGAGACGACGATGGCGACTCGTCAACTTTGGAGATGCTGCAAAATAACTGAACTGTTTTTTTTTTCATCTGAATAAATTTCAATGATTTTCCGCTCTTTTTTGTGTTTCTTGGTTGTTTTCAGAGGACTAAGAACGTAGTCAGCGGCTGTTAGCTGCAAAAAGCTTACACGCCAAAAATTGATTTTTTTCTGTTCACGTATCACGTCAAAAGTGGTGATTTGGAAGAATAACGGGCGCTCTTTGAGAGGGTAAAAACCAGGATTTATCACTCTAAAGATGTCTTCAAGGATTGCATAGCTGAATTTGAATCAAGGGGAGTTCAATAGGCTCTAATTTAATGACGTTCTGTGTGTTGTTCCAGTTGTTGCTGTTCGTGAACGTCGACGACATCGAGTCGCCAAGGGGATGGTTTTGGTGGGAATGGAAAAAGAGTGAGAGAGGAAGTGAAGAACCTGGAAACACAGAGATTTTTACAGAAAGAGATGAGCAGGCCAAGGAAAGAAAGGCCCGAAGAATACAATTCGTGGCCGACTACGTATTGAAGCGACCTATTGAGGAGTTCGAAGTGGTCGACGTCGACGAACTCATCGAACTCATGGAAACAGAAGAAGTCCGATTTGCAGAGGCCTGCAAAAAAAGAAAAGCAGCCGAGTTTGAGTGAGTTATCAATTTTGTCAATAGCTTTATCAACCCAACTGTTTAGAGTGGACAGTGCAGTTTTGTTATCCAATTTCAACTTCTAATTTCTCTTTTTCAGTAAGAATGAGGCGGCCACCAAGAAGAGCGCACAACCGGCCAAACGAAAAACGGCAGAAAAGTGATAATATTTCGGTTTCCGTTCTTTAAGAAACATTTATTTCAGGCAAAATCCTGCTCCAGAACCGCAGAAGGAGAGAGAACTCAATCGATATCTGATCCAAATGGGAAAACTCGTCAACGAATCTGAATGGCTGGATAAATCGGACGCTCCTGAAGTCACGTAAGTTTTTTCAGAGACATTTTCCATTATTATCTTTCAATTTCAGTGTCAAATGGACTGTCCGCAGACTTGGGACCAGAAGAGGAGAAGTGCCCAAAGGTAGGGTCACCAAATGCTAAGGAGACATTCATTGATTTTCTGAATTCAGGACACCGTCCGACAAATAATGGGACTCAAGCCGGCTCGCACTGGAGCACTCATGACGGTCACTCCAGCCAACTCGCCGACAACATTGGTTACCATCGGATTGTCGCCAAAAGTGAATGGAATCGTTTCCGAAGATCCGACACGCACTGTAGCACTCATGCCGGTCACCCCTGCCAACTCGCTGCAGAAACAGAAACTTGCCACCATGGAAAACGAGCAGGAACGAGAAACAATGCAAAGAGTTCAACTACGCCTGGCGCAATTTGGAACTGTAAATTCAGAACTTTCCATCTAAATAAAGTTGTCAAAAAAGTTGTCAAATGTCTGATTGAAAATCTTATCTTGATATTTTTTCCATCTTCCCACTTGTCACTTGTCTAGATGAACAGTTGATCTTGTCGAGAAATCATGAGTGACACGCGGAAAATCCACGAGATCGAACTTTCTATCACGTGACCATTCAGAAACAATCTCGTGTCAGAGCTGTTGGCAAAATTAATCAATTCCCGATTTCTACTTGTTTACACGGTCTCGATGCGTACTAGACAGAATCTGCGCCGTGAGCAGGAGGTAGGGCGTTGAGTGAATGTCCGGTTTTGAAATTTAGAATTTTAGTAGGAACACAGTATGGCCGAGGAGGAGGAACGAAGAAAGCGTCTAGAAGAAGACGAACAGATCAAGAAGAAGTGCTTGGAGATTGTCGCGGAGCGGGTGCAAGTATACCGCTCGGTCTCCAAGCTGGAAGTTCAGCAGGAGCTTGAGGAGCTTCAAGCACTTGCCCGATCCGAACTAGATCGGTTCAATGCACTGAAGGCTGCTGGCGAAGACGTATCGCATTTCGAGTAAGTACCGCCCGCCCAACTGACAACGTACTCATTCAAAATGTATTTCAGGCTCGACGCTTCAGCTGTTGCCATCCTCCCACACATGACGTCTGAGGTTTTGGCAGCTTACGAGAAGTAAAATATTCATCTTCGTAGCTGATTTCAAATTTCAATTTTCAGAAAGCTCCAAGCAGTAGCGGCAAAAGGAAGAGGAGGAAATGGAGGA
Organism: Caenorhabditis becei; assembly: GCA_900536315.3. Classification (NCBI taxonomy): domain Eukaryota; kingdom Metazoa; phylum Nematoda; class Chromadorea; order Rhabditida; family Rhabditidae; genus Caenorhabditis; species Caenorhabditis becei. The sequence goes on from LR538574.1 coordinate 98,895, forward strand.
AATGGGCAGAAAGGTGCTCGCGGCCGGCAGACAGTAGAAGCAGGGGAAGGCAGTTTCCGGGAGAACGACGAGTCGGATCCGGATCAGTGAGTGGACGATGTCCGTCATTTTTGCAAACATTTTGCCTTAGAGCTACCCAGCTCTTCTCAGGAAGCTGCCCCTGAGTCACTCCTGGATATGTAAGAGATACTGCCAGTTACTCCCCAACAGCACACTATTTGCAGATCCGCACTCGTGAAAAGATTGATTCCGGAGCTCCAGAAGATCCTGCTTCAAAACCGTTCTGTGAGCGAGACCACTGATGAGATCAGTTTTAATGTGAGCGGACGCGTGAAAGACTGTTAAGCTCGTAGTTTTTTCAGAAGATCCATCAGATCCGTTCGGAACCCGACGTGATCGAGGAAACGCCTTCGTCGGCCATGTTCCCGACCCAGAGAACTCTACAAGGATCAACTCAGAATGCAGAATGCAAGTGACAATTTCAATCGAAGAAGGGGGATTTCCGAGATTTTGTCTAAAGAATTATGGAATTCCTCGGGGTCTGGCTCAATGAAAACATTATCCAAATCAGCGTTTCGGAAAACCTATTCTTCCAGATCACTTCGTTCGCCGACTCGCAGTTGCTGCCTGGAAGAGTCCCATCGCCTGCACCTCCACCCACTAGCACCCCACCAGCTTCGGAAGGCGACGGATCAGAAGACGTCGTGTGTATCGGAACGAAGAAGCGCAGTCTCCCAATTGAAGAAATCCCGACTCCTGCGAAGAAAACGAGAAGAAACCTGAACTCCAAGTGAGTTGAATTTCTGACAGATTGGGGTCTGCCGCGAGAGCAGATCTTCGTTTGTTCCGTGAAATTGCGGACGATAGAAACGCGCTCGAAACTTTTCAATTGGTTGTTTGCAGAACGACCACATTCTGCATGATGAATGGGATTCTGGAAAACCCCCCGCGTGTGACAGAACGCGACATAATCACTAGCCTGTCAGCTCTGGGGTATGGACAATAACTACCAAGAATTGCTTTCAAAAATGTCTTTCAGAATATGGTCAGCAAGCGAAATCGATGTTGTTCCATTGAAAGTTGCTCAACTGTTATGGGAGAACGTCGATACTGCCTCAACTTCTCAGTGACGGCAGAGGCAGTCCACTTGGCCTCGGAACTGACGAATCTTGTCAAGAGAAACGACTACGGAGAAATGCCTCAGAGGAGGAACGAGATCTGCCACAGGAATGCGGTAAGGAAATGTTCACTACCGGGGAGCCCAACTTTCATGTTACAGGAACAGGAATACATGTACCTGTGCGGTGGAGTGGTCACGGAGATGGAGAGCGCGACGGCGGTCTTCTTACGTGGAATGTACTTGTGAGTTGGGGAACGGAGCGGAGTAATCCAATGATCTTCTTTCTGTGTTTCAGCTCGATGAAAAGTGCGAGAGTGTTCAAGCGAATCCTCTATGAGCCGACACGTCTGACCGTGACGAGCCAGTGCGGAGAAACAAGAAAGATCGGCTTTGAGGATGTGTGCAAACCAGAGTTCAATGTGCACTCGAAGCTGGCAATGAACGTGAGTTTCCCTCCTTTCTATGAATAATCTACGCTGCTTCCAGTCGTTGACAGCTCGTGGACAACATATGATCCGAGAGAAGATCCGGCGAAATGGAACTGTCGGCTCCTTCCGACACACCTTGTCGTGATGACCCAGTCCGGAGAAACGCGCTGGTTCGATAACTACCAGTCGCCGGTCCACCTCCTGGGAAGAAGCTAAAAGCATTGAACTTGAATATTATGTTGTTTTTAATAAATTTGGTTTCAACAATTCCATCACAACAAAACTTTTGTTTTTTCTCGACCGTTTAATGATTCTCGGTCTCGTGACCTCACGCGAAAATCTAGAAAGATGTGGATCAACGTAATAGGTTCGGTCGGTTGCTCATTGTCTTCAATATTTGCCAACTCGCACGGATTTCCGATGAGTTCCAATCGAAAAAGTCAACGGATGAAGGAGCGTGTAAGAAGAGAAATAGGTTGGAATTCGGAAAACAGTAGAGTATTCCAGGAGGAACGCGAGAAACTTGCCGCCGAGGAAAAGGAGCGAAGGGTGGTGGAAGCGGAGAAGGCCAGGATCTTGGAGTTTGTGATGATCAGACAGGCCGAGGGAGTGAAAGTGGAAGTCGAAGAAGAAGTCGATCAACTGTTTGATTTGAAGAAAAGCGAAGAGTTGCGCTTCGCCGAAGCCCAACGAGATGGAGCTGTTGCAGAGTTCGAGTGAGCTTCTGTCATTCTTATTTTCAGTTCCACTTCCCATCTGTTCAGGATACATGCCGATGTGGAGGGATTGCTGCCCGAGGTTGTTGAGCAGATAGCCAAGGCAATTGAGCAGTAAGCACCAGTTCCCAACTGCAATTTATTCAAACGCCTTGTTTTCAGGCTGGAAAAAGACACCCCGAACACTTCGACAGCGCCATCAGTTCGTCGAGGAAGTACCAGAGGTCGAAGAGGTTCCGGAAGAGGAGGCGGTCGCGGAGGAAGACAAGGAGGAGCTGTCGAGACGAAGAAGAAGCCGGGAAGGAAGAATGCGAAAACCACGAAAGAGTCGTCAGAAGTTCCTGCGCCATCGTCCGCCGGCGCACCGGACAGGTGAGATATTCCAGTTCCGGTTCCTCAAAGAAATGACACATTTTGTAGTGCTCCCCTCGTTCCCGACGCGCCGAGTTACACGATCCCCAACTTTCTTATACAAATGGGGAAACTAATCAAAGACTCTGAGTGGATGGATTCGGATGGAATACCAGACATTGTGTGAGTTCTTTCAGCGGCACGAATCACCATGACACTATCAATTTTCAGGAAGAAGTTCTTTGAAGAAGTATCGCAAATGGGTCCTGTAGATGACACGTTCCCAGTGGTAAAAGGACATGAAGGAACTTGAAACAATTAGTATCGGGTTTCAGGAGAGCATCGCAGCAATCACAGGCTTGAAGCGGAAGAGTTGTCCAGACTGGCCGAAAGAGGTTGTTCCAACTGGCAGTCAGAATGCGATAGTGGGTAAAGATGATGCGAAAGTGGCGACGGCTCTGGAGGCGACTGAGAAACCGCCAAACATTCTGATTACTGAAGCAAAAGGTCAGCTTCAAGAACCTGTACAGAATGTAACTGCACAGAAGAGACAACGCCCGACTGATGACGGACCGGCTGCAAAGTTGTCGAAAACCTCCGAACGCAGGTTTGTTTTTCTGATTTCCTATTCTAAGTTTCGAGAATTGATGTTTTCAGTGATCAGACCGAGGTCAACATCTTCTCGATCATGAACATCAGTTTAGCCTCTCCGAAACATCCGCAACCGTCTGACTTCATCAGATGTCTGAACCGTTTGGGGTCCACTTCAACAACCTTTACTCTCCGAACAACCATGATTTTAGAATCCATGCAAAAGCTGATGATCTCCGTGTTTGCCACATCTATGAGTACTCGCTAAAGGATCAGCCGAAGAAGTATATTGGACACATTTCCGTCTCGAAATTCTCGCCTCTGAAGGGCATTCTGACGTCTTTGCTTCAAGGAGACCAAGAAAGTGTTCAAAGTGCCCTGAACGCTGTCAAGATTGGCAATGTGAGTATGATTTTGAGTGCCTTATCGAAAAAGTTGTTCAGCCATCGGAACACACGTGGATCGGACCGTTGATCTCCCGCAAAGACGTTTCTGTCTATTGTCTGTACATGGCGGTTTCGGAGTGAGTGTTGGCAGGGAACCTGGTGAGACAAGCGGTTTTGCAGGGAGCTGAAAGGATCATCCACAAATGCGTTCGCAACTCCTCGTGCACTTATTGTAGAGGACAGGAATGGGAATAAGAAGACTGTGCACTTCGAAGAGCTTTTTTCGGGTGATTGGAAGGATGTTGTGACCAGATCGCTTCAGGTTGGCATTTTCTGGTGAAAATGACTCATTTTGCATTATTCAGAGAGTTCGGAGCGATGACAGGGTTCGGTTGAAGTTTCTGACTCGAAATGTCCCGAACATCGCTGAATTCTGGAAGGGTACAGAGTGGGCGGGGAGATATCAGCAAGGCAGTGATCGTTTGAAAATGGGAGTCTCTCTGGATCCTTCAACATGTGTGATTGGAACGATTGGAGGCACTTCGAAGCACAAGATGATCAATCACACTGATCGGCTGATGGCCTTTGTTGTGAAATCGTTGAATGACTCGAGCTACAGTGTCGATATGAGCTGCGGAATACTGAATGGTGGAGAAGAAAAAGAGATGGTTATCACCAGAAAGCCGGGTGAACTGCGAGATGATAAGCTGACCATTCAGTACTGCCAAGTCGACAACGAGAACGTCGACCCGATGCCACTGTTCATCGATGGACTGCCTCTCGGAGAGATGTCCGGAGAAACTTCCATCAAGTTGTCGGCTGCCGAATGAGGTTTGGGAATACATTAAGAACAGCAGAATAATCTAATTGAAATTGTTTATGTATTGATTGACTGACGAGAAAGTGATAAATGATGAATCAAAAAACTAGAACTCGTAGCCTATTTATTCCGAATCTTGCCGCTTCTCTGAAAAAGGAGCACCAGGGCCTGAGAAAACAAGAAGAACATCGGCAGACCAGTCAAAACCCGGGAATGAGCACATTTCGTACAAACCGCGTGGTGGCACAGTGAACTAACTATCAACTGATTAGATAAGAGTCTCGGAAAGCATTTCAAAGGAAAATGTTCATTACTCGGTCTTCTCAATCTTCGAAACGGTGACTCCACTCTGACTCCGGCACGCGACGAACAACGGACTTCGGACGACTTGAAGAACACCGATACAACAATGGAAGAGGGAGCAACGGACGCATTCAACGGAGCAGAATAGGAGCGGATCGAAGGAGTCGTGAGTTTCAACATTTCATGAGACTCTCCTTGTTGAGAATCTCCAACATTTCATGAGACTCTCCTTGT
>LR538574.1:105759-125955 GCA_900536315.3 Caenorhabditis becei
GAGACTCTCCTTGTTGAGAGTCTCCAACATTTCATGAGACTCTCCTTGTTGAGGGTTTCCTTTCGCCCAACCTTCGGCGGGAGGTCTCATGAAAACGGACAGCTTTGACACGGTGACAGTGAGTTGTTTCCTTGGAAGACAACAACTTTGTTTTTGTTTAAGAACTCCTCAAACACCGGAACAGCCTCCTTCCTGATCACTCGAAATCGAACGGAACTCTGAATGCACTTGGAATAAACTCTCTTTCTTTGAGTCGTTTTCAGTGTTTTCTCATGCAAGCTCAGTCATTTAATGCTCATCAGTTTATTCAAAGATACCAGACAGTTAATAGAAACGGGAGCGACGGCGGGCGCACTTCGGGACGTTTCCTCCGATCAGAACATAGCTTCCGCTTTCCTGGTGAAGCACGAATTGGGCCTGGAAGTCTGGGACTCCGAATCCGGAAGCGAGAACAGTGTATTGGATGTCGGCATTGGCACTGATCCACTGGGAACTTTGGAAGGTGATCGAGAACTTGGTATTGGCGGCGAGACGGGAGAGAAGACCGAGGACTTTCTCTGGAAGAAATTGATTGTGCCTTGGAGAGGAAGTGGCTGGAACTCACGTTTGTTGTAGTCTCCCTTGCATCCGTGGAACAGGAAACTGTCGGAGAAGAGTGCGGTAAGTTTTGTTTGGTCCTTGGCAGCGATGAGTCTTGTCAGCGATCCGACGAAGGCCTCGGCGATCACTTCGGATCCGTCAGTGGCAGCGAGAGCATCGAAGTGACGGGCGGCGCACTTAGGGACCTTTCCTCCGATCAGAACGTAGTCTCCGTTCTCCTGATGCAAAACGAACTGGGCCTCGAAGGTCGGAACTCCGAATCCTTCAGCAACAACTGTGTAGTGAACATCTCCGTTGACAAAGTCCGCCGACTTGAAGGTCATCTTGGCACTCTTCGAGAAGGATCCGAACAGGGCGAGGATCTTTTCTGAAAGGTTCCGATTGAGAACTGCAGTGTTTTTGTGGTTTCTTACCCTTGGTGTAGTCTCCCTTGCATCCGTGGAACAGGAAACTGTCCGAGAATCTCTTGGCGATCTTGGTCTTGTCTCCAGTGATCAGGTCCATTTTCAGGAAGAGAAGGTACGATTTGGCGATGGTTTCAGCAGCAGTGTCGATGGCGAAAAGATGTCTCTTCGGGCATTTCGGGACGTTTCCTCCGATCAGGACATAGCTTCCGCTCTCCTGGTGAAGCACAAATTGGGCCTGGAAGTCTGGGACTCCGAATCCGGAAGCAAGGACAGTGTATTGGATGTCAGCATTGGCACTGATCCACTGGGAACTTTGGAAGCTGATCGAGAACTTGGTGTTGGCGGCGAGACGAGAGAAAAGACCGAGGACTTTCTCTGGAAGGATTTGGATTAGATTTGAGAGGGAAAGAGGGTTGGACTCACGCTTGTTGTAGTCTCCCTTGCATCCGTGGAACAGGAAACTGTCGGAGAAGAGAGCGGCGAGTTTGGTTTGGTCCTTGGCAGCGATGAGTCTTGTCAGCGATGCGAGGAAGGCCTCGGCGATCACTTCGGATCCGTCAGTGGCAGCGAGAGCATCGAAGTGACGGGCCTTTGGACACGATGGAACGTTTCCTCCGACGAGTTTCCATCCTCCACTGGAGGCGTCAATGACAAAGTTGGCTTCGATGGAGACTCCGAGTCCACTAACGGACACGGTGTACTCGATCTTGCCGTTGCCGACAAAGTGGGAAGACAGGAATTCGATGTTGACCTTGGCGTCGGAGGGGATCTTTGTCAGCATGCCGAGGACCTCTTCTGAAAATATGAAGACGTGGATGTAGAGTAGATGTTCTGATCCTTACGCTTGTTGTAGTTCTTGGTGCATCCGACGAACAAGAAGTCGTCAGCAATGACTGCATTCAAATGTCCGGCTTCCTTGTGATCGATGGCGTTGCGGAGAACGTCGACGAAGGACTTGGCGTAGAATTCCGATCCGTCGGAGGCCCCGTACTCCAGTACATGGGCCTTAGTGACTCCGAGACAGAGAAGGGAGAGAAGGAGGAAGGAGGTGGTCGACATGGTTGGTCGAATGGAGAAACGGGAAACCCGATGGGCCTTTTATGCACCCGGAAGGCGGGGCTTGAGCTAATCGAATAAACGCGGAACGGCCGATTTTACGATCGGACACGTCAGCCTTGCTGGAAACGACGGGGGAGTGATCAGTGATCATCGCAAGAATTGAGGAACTGAAAAGATCAGAACAAAAAGGAGGGTTATGGAAGAAGGACTGGGCTCAGGATCAGGATAGTGGATTATGGATTTGTGACTGTATTTCAAAAGAGAGATTGCAAGAGAACATGAAGTTTGGCAGTGTCTAGACAGAACGGATTGCTTGTGATCCACTATCTGGCTTCGAATCAAAGTTGCATGTTCATCCACTGACTCATTGGTTTCCGGATACTTTTCTGTCACGTGTTTCGATCCTTTTGCATTGAGCTCAACAAACGGATTATTTTCTTCATCCCAATTTACTCGTGTTTCCTTTGATTTTTACTTTTGGGGCTTTTGCTTCGCTTCGGTTTTGTTCGGGTTACGTTCTACACATCGAAACCCCCACTAGTGCCGCCAGGTATTCTTTATTGAACAGAAGCTCGCCACTTCTTCGCAAACTTCATTAGTTTAACGAATTTTTCACAGTCTGCAAATCCGTTAATTTTTCTAGCCTGAAACATCCCCAGCCGGCCGGACTCGAAGTGACCAGTACTGCAGTGTTTGCGGACTACGACAAATTGCACACAAATTCAGAATGCAATTTTCACCAATTCGTTCAGCTTTTTCAAGTTTTCCGTGTAAAACCCGCTTTCTTCAGCTCAAAATAACAATTTTCTTCCGAAATCTTCAAATTCTCAACTCGAATTGCCTGAAAAGTCCGGCATCCGCACGTTTCGCAATAACACCGCTCAATTCCTGCTTGCCGTCTTTCCGTCGTTGCAATTATGGGCTTATCGTCTTTTCTCTATGAAAACTGACTTCTTCTTGTTGTTTCTTTTCCATATTTTAAAGAAACGAACATTTGGGATGACTATTGATTTTATGTTTACCGTTTGGATAGTGATGAGTCACCGAGGCGCATTGATTGTTTGACCAGTCGGCACTACGCTTTTACGTCGCTTTTTGTTACTTTTCAACTTTTCTACGCTCAATTCCCAAGAAAATCGATTGAAACCTTGTATTTTTCAGGAAACACGAGGGACAATGTCGGCGCACCAACTACCGGCATGTGTGATCGACAACGGAACGGGTTACACCAAACTCGGATACGCGGGTAACACTGAACCCCAGTTTATCATCCCGTCCGGTCAGTTTTCCACTCAAATCTCATTGAAATTTCCTTGTTTTCCAGCAATTGCGGTCAAGGACAAGGTGGCGAGCTCGAATGCGCAGGCTCTTCGCTGGAACAACCGTGGCGGAGGCGCCGGAATAGACGATCTCGACTTCTTCATCGGAGACGAAGCTCTGTCGCCGGCGGCTGCCAATTATACAGTCAAAGTGAGTGGTTTCACACTTCTCAATCTAGAAATCCTATTTCTAGTACCCAATCCGTCACGGAATCGTCGAAGACTGGGATCTGATGGAGCGCTACTGGGAGCAGTGCATATTCAAGTACCTCCGCGCCGAGCCAGAAGATCACTTCTTCCTGCTCACCGAGCCGCCGCTCAACACGCCGGAGAACCGCGAGTACACCGCCGAGATCATGTTCGAGTCGTTCAACGTTCCCGGATTGTACATAGCCGTGCAGGCTGTGCTGGCACTGACCGCCAGTTGGCAATCGAGAGCCGCCAACGAAAGAAGTCTTACCGGATTGGTGAGTATCACTTTATTCATTAAAAATTTGAAAAACCAGCCAAGAAAAATAAACCGAAAACACGAAAATCCCGATTATCAGAACAGTTCTGTTCGGGAAGACGTCTCGAATCGCTGATTCCACCCATCCCCTCGCTTTCTCCTTTTCATCTAATTCAAAATGCCTAAAATGTCGAATCATATCGATTGCTTCGTCACGAAGTAGCAAATAATCGACGAGTCCTTCGGGAATGTTCACGACGGAATCAGCATCGGCAACCGGAAAGCTAAGTGAATCAGTGTGAAGGCGACCATTTGAGGTTATCTAGTTTGTGTTTCATGCAGTTTTATAGATTTGAATACGTGGAAATGATAATTGACAACATTTATTCGATTGTATCTGATCAATAGCTGATAGTGTGATTATTTGGCTTTGTCGGGATGTTGACAATCATCCAAAGCTGAAAAACAGTGAAGAGAGCCAGAAGAACGATTACTCCAAGAACTAGCAGCTCGCTGACCCGAACCTCTTCTTCCTCTGCTTCCTTCTCCGCTTTCTCCTCGATTTTGTACTTGTTCCACCTCGAACTTCTCCAGTGACCAGCTCACTTCGTACAGAAATCGTCGTTTCTCTCTCGCGTCAATATCCATTTCTTTGATAGTTTGTAGCCGGGATTGAATGCATTTGAAGAGTTCTTGGTCGACGGAACGGTCCATTGTCAAGAGAAATGAGTGGCCGACTGTCTCGGTGACACGACACCATCTGCTGCGATGTGTCGATAACTTTGAATTGCACCGAGATCGCGGCCGTCTGGTAGAGCGCGTTTGCACTGTTCGTAAGTTCAATAGTAAGAAGAGGGAAATTCTAGGCTATTTTATTATCAAAAAAAAAAAGAAAGATATATTTACGTATACTAAGAATCGGATCAGCATCAAAATTACACAAAAAAGGTATTGTCATGAAGCGACAGATTCCCAGATGATGTCGAACGGCGTGTCGAGATTTAGTTCCATGGGCGGCTCCGTGTTGCCATCGAAGCACATCCAGATGTCGGAATAGTTCTTCCGAAAGTTCGGACAACTCTGCAATCCGCTGATGATGGCGAAGAATGTCATGAAGATGACGACGGACAGCAGATCTAGTATTCCAGCAGGGTCACGAAGGTCTGGCACCCATTCCGGAAGAATGGAATCTTCGAACGAGCTTTCGGAGGCGTCGCTGTCGTTGTCTGATTCATCAAAGGAGTTGTCCTCGTTCTCGTTTTGAAGTCTTCTGAGATAGTACCGATCTGTGACGATTCCATCGGCGATCTCGTTCCATTCATCCTCCCAGAAAGAGTTGTTCGACGTAGGGTTCGCTTCGGCATTCAAGTCGTACATGTCCCAGGCTCGTCTTATCGCGTCCTCGCGTTCTTCGACGTTTTGATAATCGCTGACCTGCATGTTATCATTGGTGTACAGCACGGTATCGTCGTCGAATCGAGATCTCGGATCAGCGAGCGCAGCAATCGGAGGCACTGGTGAGGAACGGAGTTGGACCATTTCGAAGAGAAGGTTCAGTAGATTTCGCAGCGAATAAGGGTCACTTGACCAGACACAAGGGTCTCTTTTGAATGACTGGTCCGGTCGGAGAGGACGGTACGCAATATGGCAGTGGACGGAGCTAGAACGCAATGTAATTACGATGACGTCACGACACGCAACCGGCGAGAGACTGTATAGAGTAGGGAGACGTAGACGACTAGCTCCAGAAAGTGAGGTCAGCCAGAGAGAGAACGGTTTATTTGGGAGACTACGTACAAAATAGTGGTTAGATTGCAAAAAAGATTGGTATCAGCACTGTCAGCTGTCTTTTCGAAGCCAGGAGTTCATATCAGACAAGTTATCACTGGCAATGGTCCTCGGGGATTCGGTAGACGTCTTCTTCTTCTCTTCCGCTAGCTCTTTCTCGGCTGCTGACAGTTCTTCGCTGATTCGCTGGATCTCCTGGAGTTGTGAGACGAATTGTTGAATCCGCAGTTCTAGAGGAGTAATTTGGATTTGGGAATCTGAATTGTTGGGTGGACAGTTGGCAGAATTTGGAGAGCGACCCATGGTAGGAGTGCAGATGAGAAATGATGTCAGAGAGACACACAAACGGTCAGTGACGTAAGACACTGGTAGAGATTAGGAGACGCAGAGAAAGTTTGAGATTAAGGTCATGTGGGTGGGGAAGTGGGTGTGAAGAGCACGAACAAGTCACGAAAGGCAGAGATAAACTGGGTACCGTAAAACCTCTATTAGAAGGGCACCCAATAGTTTGTCTTTGAGCTTCACTATCTCAAAAACTAGAAGAGATATCAAAAAGTTGTCAACTGCAAAGTTGTAGTTCTAATCTTTGTCTACAACTTTGCAGTTGACAACTTTTTGATAACTCTCGTAGTTTTTGAGATAGAAAAGCTCAAAGACAAACTATTGGGTGCCCTTCTAATAGAGGTTTTACGGTAATTCTGAAAAGAGATGGAAACTGTTTGCAGGTTATCGACTCTGGAGACGGCGTGACCCACTGCATCCCGGTCGCCGACGGCTATGTCATAGGCTCGTGCATCAAACACATTCCGATCGCCGGTCGCGACATCACCTACTTCATCCAGAACTTGCTCCGTGAGCGCGAACACTCGATTCCGGCCGAGCAGAGCTACGAAGTGGCCAAGACCATCAAGGAGAAGTACTGCTACGTGTGTCCGGACGTGATGAAGGAGTTTGTCAAGTACGACACGGACGCCGCCAAGTGGCTTCGCACCTACGACGGCATCAACTCGATCACGAAGAAGCCGTTCAGTGTGGACGTCGGCTACGAGCGATTCCTCGGCCCCGAGATCTTCTTCCATCCGGAGTTCTGCAATCCCGACTTCACGACGCCCATCTCGGACACCATCGATACGCTGATCCAGCAGTGCCCGATCGACGTCCGACGTGGACTCTACGAGAACATTGTGCTGTCCGGTGGATCGACCATGTTCAAAGTGAGCTCTTGAGACGGAAATGCGTCAAAACAAGCTATATTTTCCAGGATTTCGCAAGGAAACTGCAACGTGACGTGAAAAGGCTCAGTGATGCAAGACTTCAGACCAGCGAGACGTTGAGTGGAGGAAGACTGAAGGTAGGAAGGGAATCGTTGCTTTGAATTATCCAAATTCACCGTTTTCAGCCAAAACCGATCGATGTGCAAGTGATTTCCCATAAGATGCAGAGATACGCCGTCTGGTTCGGAGGGTCCATGTTGGCATCGACGGTAAGAGTCATCCCTAGCCCCTTCCAACTCCTCCTTTCCTTCTCAATCCTATTGATTTGCAGGCAGAGTTCTACCAAGTGTCGCACACGAAAGCCGAGTACATGGAGAAGGGTCCGTCGATCTGCCGCTACAACCCAGTCTTCGGAGCCCTCACCTAATCGCCTCCTCCCTTCAGTTTCCTCTTTTTTCCCCTTCAAAACATTTCACTTTTTCATTTTTTGATAGGCGATCATTCTTGTGTATCTATCTCTTTCCCCACCCGAAAAAACGAAAATAATCCGTTCCCCGCTACAGGAAACAACACTTTCAAATTCCAACCTTCCCACTTATCCAACTGTATTTATTGTAAGAATTTCCCATTTTTTGCAAGTTTTTTGTTTGTCGGATTGATGTTTTTTAAATTTTTGCATGACTTTCGCTTTAAATTATTCCCTTCCCCTCTCTCCCGCATCCCATTCTCTTTTCCTCATTCAAAACCGGCCAACAGCTACATAAAATTCAAGTTTTAACTGGAAATTCGAACTGAACTGGTCCACGAAACCGTTAGATCTCTCTTTCCGTCCTAGTTTCCACGAATTCTGTCACACCAACGCCTTCAGATGGATCTTCCGGCGATCTACTACGAAGAGACGGAATGGGCAAAGACGCACACCGGCAACAAAGTCAACAAGAAGCACGCCATCGCCGGAACCCAGAACATCATCATTGCCGGAAAGGTAAGGAATCAGAAGACGTCATCCAGAAGACGTGATTCCAGACGATAATCGAGCAGGGCGTGTCGATACGAGGTGATCTTGCGACGGTGAAGATCGGAAAGTACTGCGTGCTGAAGACGAGATGCGTCGTGCGGCCGTGTCTGAAGATATTCAGCAAGAAACCCGCCATGTGCAACGTCATCATCGGAGACTACGTCTATATTGAAGAGGTTCGTGCGAGTAATAATTCCTGTTCAAAAAACTCTTCCGTTATTCTTTTAAACATGTCGAGGTGTTTTGGTCGCGATCTGACTTTGACTCGAGACCTAGTTCATTCGAAAGAGCATAGTCGATTTCCTATAGTGAACTGAGCTCACTTTCTCTTAAGAAGACCTCATTTTCGAGAACGGAGTCTCCAAAGTCAAAAACAGTGCGAAAATCTAGTACAAAATATCACAGGGCCCTTTCTCTCGGTACGTCAATAAATGCACTGGAAAATTAGCACTATTTTGGAGTTTGGAGGCTCCGTTCTCGAAAACAAGGACTTCAAAAGTGAGCCCAGTTCATATAGGAAATCGACTATGCTCTTTCGAATGAACTAGGTCTCGAGTCAAAGTCAGACCGCGACTAAAACACACCTTGACATGTAACTTCAGATCTGATTCCAAGCTGATATTTTGGATTCGCCTTTCCCAATTTCCCTCGGCTCGTTTCACCTGTCATTTTTCCAGGACTGCATCGTGAATGCCGCGCAGATCTACGCGTTCGTACACCTCGGCGCGCGAGCCATCCTCGGCAACGGCTGTGTCATCCGCGAGTGTTCCCGAGTGCTGCCCGACACCGTCGTACCTCCCGACGCCGTCTTCCCGCCGTTCTCGACGATCGGAGGCAATCCGGCCAGAGTCATCGGCAACGAACCGCTGTGCACCGAGAATCTGATGACCGAGGCGCTGACGATGTACTATGATAATTTTGTGCCGCAGCAGAGATCGTCGAGCTTTGCATAAATGTGAATAAAACGGGTTTATAATCTCAAGAAAGGTGGATAAACATCGACTCCTATATGGGAGAGTATGAACAAATGTACGGAATTTACAGGGTAGCTGTAGGGAGAGAGGCGGATAGATAATATTAGAATGAGGAAACACGAATATATAGAGTATACGCAAATCAATTGCAACGATAAGAGTTGGGGGCACATGAGAACAAGTGAAACACTGAGATTCAAGAGCAGCTTTGGGGACATTGAGTACTTGGAGCATTTATAAAATGTGGAGAATTGGAATGTGATTTGAAAGAGGTTTTGTAGGATTATAAAAATTTGAGTATCATATGTTGAGCCATTATTATAGGGCCAGGATGGGTAAGCAACAATCCAGGAATAGGATGTGCAAATCTCCATCCCGGCAGCTTTATTAAAAAGTAGCCAATGGAATAGCCACGTCGATGAGACGATCCATCAGGAAGATGTAGGTGTCGAACTGAAAAAAACTTCTGGTTAAGGGATTCTGATATTCCAATAATCTTACATTTTTGCCAGTGACCGTGGCGGCGACGGTGTACTCAAAGTACTGGAAGAAGGTGAGCACGGCGGATCGGACGTGCGGGGTGTTCGTGTGCTTCTTGAGCTCCTCTTGCACTTTGACAAAGTACTTGAGACGGAGCTTCTTGGCCGAGAACGATTCGACGCCGACGATGACAAAGTCCTCTTCGCCCTGCTGCTCGTCCTCTTTGAACATTTTGTCGAACAGTTGTTGTACGTTGTCTCCCTGAACAATGTCACGGAGTTCAGACTGGAAAAGGACAGGATTGGAGAAGGGGACTAGGAAAGAAGAGACAAACCTCGGGAATGAGACGTCCTTCGAGATGCTGGAACATCTCCGTGTACATGGAACGGGCGGCTTGCTCGGCGACGGGTCTCATGTCCAGATTCCACTGTTGAAACGAGAAGGTTCTGAAAACACACGACATTGGAAATGAATAGGATCTAGCGGACTGCTTCCCTAATCCTATTCTCGAACATTCGATTAGATTAGAATTACTACGAATGTAGGGTGAGATTATATAACATAAGCCGAAAAATTTGTGGCCTTGAAAGCAGAATGCGAGACAGAGACTCGAGTGCCATGCTGCAGCTGTTAGTTTGTTTACATTCGTCAGAATTCGCTATCGATTCTTTTTCGAGAATTCCCCTCCCTCCCTCTCCAGTTTCCTCACCTTCCATCGTCCTCTCCTTCCGGACACGTTGACCGCAGTGAATTCTGCACCTCCAAAGGGGGAACTCGAATAATCGAAGACGTGCCGGGCATCGGATCGTCGTCCATCTCTGGCGACTGCTCCACCTCGATGTACTTCTTTTTCGGAGGACGTCCTCTTCGCTTTTTGACGGGTTCCTCCGTAACCGGCTGCCCTCTCCTCGGTTCCTCTTTTCTCGACGTTTCTTTTCTCGCTTCCACCTTTTTTGGTTCTTCGGCGATACCGAGAAGCTTGTCTCGTTGCGCCGGAGTAGCCGTGTGCAGCAGTCCTTCCCGAACCATATTGGCGAGAACGTCAGGCCTTGGCAGGGGTCTCTTCTTCCTCGGGTATTTCCTTTTGCGTCCGAGTTTGTCAACGGTGTAGAAGTACTCTCCTTCCGGGAAATGTTCCACTCGGTGTTTTTTCGGCAGAGCAGTCGAGCTGTGAGCTTCTTCTTCTTCCTCCTCCTCCTCCGTGTCCACTTCAGCTATTGGCTCCTCGTCCTCCGTCATCACCTCTTCAGGCAAATCCGTAGGCATCTCCTCGTCATCCGTGTCAACTGCCTTCGCAGATTGCTTCTTCTTCTTCCTTCCGAAAGTTGACCAGTACGCCCGTCTTTTCCTTTTCGTCGTTCTCTTAATGCGGTTCTTCTGAACGTGTTCCCCTTCTCCGTTCGCCACCGGCTCCTCGTCTTCTGTCGACGCTTCAGGATCGTGAGCTGGAGAAGTCATCGGCGACATCATTCCTTGACCTTCGCGAGCTTCTTCCGCTTCGAGAGCCAACAGCCACGCCGGCTTCCTCATCCACCGCTTGAATCCTCTTTTGTCTTCTATCCAGTGGTAATCCGGACGATCGTCTTTCGGAGCAGGCATTCCAACGTACGAAGGTCTCTTCCTCTGCAGCGAATTCATTTGTCCCGGAGTCTCGAGTCCACGGGTCGGAGAGACAAGATCTTCCCGAACCAACGGCCCAGAAGTCATCAGATCATCGTCGACGGTGTTTCTTGTCATGTCGTGTCCTGCACTGAGTCTGACTCCTCCTTCACTGATCTTGCCTCTGATTGGCGACTGCGACAGTTCGTCCTCTTTCTCCTCTTCCTTCTCCGACTCGACAGCATCTTCCGTCTGCTCCTCGAACGGATCCTGCTCCGGTTCCACACGTGTTTCCACTGTCGGCAGGCTCTTTCTTTCCCGGATCGTCGCCATTATTCTGTCTGCCAGATCGTCGTCTTCATCTTCTATTGGCTGGACTGGCTTCTGTGCAGAGGCGGGAAGCTTCTTCGGTGTCGTTGTTTTCTTCAACGGCGTCTCGAACAACCGCATCGTCTTGTCTATTTCAGACTCATTCGCCTCATCGTCTTTTTCATCAGAAGTGCGCCTTCTTGGGCTGAACATGGCTTTTTTCGGGGACTTCTGGACTTCCGGCTCTTTTTGAGACATCTTCTGAGGACTCTTCTGAGGCGATGCCTTCTTACTACTCATCATGATCTTCTCAACCTCTTCATCTTCCGTGTCGACCTGATAACGTTGCGAGGGACGAGTGGAAGTGGACGGTTTCTGGGGGCTTTTGACTGGACTCTTCATCCGACTCGATGACTCCGGAACAGCTGATTTCTTCTCGATTTTGGTCGGAGCAGATGTCAACTGCAAGTCTTCTTCCTCTTCGTCGCTGACTCCCGAGAACGGTCCCATATTTGGAATCGGGCTGGACGCCGGCGAGACATAGTCATCGTCGTCTGGCTCCGAGAGGTCTGCGGCCTGTTCCGTCGGTTTGACAACGATCTCATCGTCTTCAGAATTGACGGAAATCTTCTGTTTTCTAGGCGTCGACTTGGGGGAGACGTAGTCCGAATCGTCCTCTTCCTCCTCTTCTACAGCTGGTTTCTGAGGAGAAACAGCTCGTGGAGGCGTTGCCTTCTTCGGAACGATAGCATAACTTTTCTTCTTTTTCGAGGAACGGAACATGGTAAAGTCATCGTCATCGTCGTCTTCGATTCGGGATTCCAATACGGCCGAAGTTGATGGAGCTGCTTTCTTAGGTGACATCATTCCGTTGGTCTTCTTCTTTTTCGAGGAACGGAACATAGCGAACTCGTCGTCGTCGTCGTATTCTCTCCGAGGAGACATCAGAGCTGGAGCTGGAACAGAAGACTTCTTCGTGTTTCCATTGACCTTCTTCTTGACAGGACTGCTCTCGAACACGTCGAAATCGTCCTCCTCTTCGTCTCTTCTCGGGGATAGAAGCGTCGGGACGGTCGCTGACGGGCCTGCCTTCTTCGGAGACACACTCCCGTTCATTTTCTTCGCCTTCTTCGTCAAACTCCTCTCGTACACGTCGAACTCGTCTTCCGATGGCTGTTTCTTCGCCGGGGCTGGCATGTAGTAGTCGTCGAGCGTTCTGGCGAGCTTCTTCTTCTTGGGCAACTGCGCAGTTTTCGGAGTCACGTACTCTTCCGCATCCTCTTCTTCATCCGATACATCCACAGGGACCACGGGTTTCTTGGTCCGGACTGGCGAGAAATCGTCCTCTTCTTCGTACTCCGGGCGTCTTTTTCCTTCGGTCTTTTTCTTTGAAGGGGCCTGTTTCGGACTGCGGTAGCGTTCGTCGTCTTCAGGTTTTTCCAGTTCTTCTGAACGATCCCGACGCCGTGGAGCGGACTTCTTGGAAACCCTCTTCGGGGACTGCTTCGGCGACAAGAAGATGTCGTCGTCAGAAGTCACCAACGTGTTCTTCTTGCTGGAAGTGAACAAATCGGGGCTTTGGATGACAGGCCGTCCCGAAGACGTCGGCTCTTCGCGGTGGTGAATTGAAGCCGTTGAGGATACGACACCGACGACGTTGTGAATGGTGATGTCCAACGCGCTCTCTTCTGGTGATTTATCACGCTCTTCCCTCTTCTTCAAAGACTTCTTTTTCAGACTCCTTCGCACGTCTTCAACTTCTTCCTCGTCGTCAGACTGCAGATTCGCTGTCGATGACACCTCTCCAATCACCTTCCGCTTCGTAGGGATTCTGAATTCGTCGTCATCGTCGTCTTCAATGGCACGTTTCCGCCGGACGTCACTTGCAGGCCTCGACCGCTTCGCCGAAGAGATCGGACCCCGAGAAGTGCTCGGTCCTTCGATGTCAACCCTCGAATCGTCCGTGGGTTTGCGTTTGTACACGCTGAGCGGAGGAACTTCTTCGTCCATGTCATCTGGAGGTTCTTCCCTGTTTCGGAAGCTGCTCACTTTCTTTTTCCGCTGATTCTTATGCGGAACGGACGGCGGGGCTTCAACGGAGACATCATCGTCGTCGTCGAACAGCGTGCCTCGATAATCTCCTGAAGGATCAAGGGCGATGATGGCTTCTTTCATTCTGAAAACAGTTCCTTGAGTAATTTGCTTCATTCTCACATCAAAATTTGCGAAAATTGCGCATTTCAGTAGCGTTTCAAAAAAATCTGGAAAAAACTCTGAAATTTCCAGATTTTCTGGAAATTTCTGTACGAATCTAAGTGTAAGACTATGGAATTCCAAAAAACGACTCGTATCCTCATAATTTTCAGCTTTTACGCTCGGATTTCCGAAATCCGAAAATATCGATTTTTTGCATTTTCCATGGAAAACTTACTCTTTTTTGGTCTCGTCGGTTAATCTTTCCCGGAATTGCTTGTATACACTGATGAGATCATCTCTCTTCAGCCATTTCACGTAATGCAGCAGATTCGGCACTATTTGACGACGCATCCTGCAAGAAATCCATAAGGCCCCGCCGCCGGAAGCTCAAAAGTCGTCGAGATTACGGGGTTCCTTTGATCAATCGGATCGACCGATAAGGACCTGTAAATCTCCGGCCGACAGTCTGATCGTATCACTTATCAGTGACCATCTCCCGTACCTTCCGTTGAGAGATTGCGCCGTGTGCATATCTCCGTACTCGTTCACGTATAACTGCCAGAGGTTGATGCCCAACGGGGCTTCCTCGTTATCCTTCCTTGCGAGCCATTTCAGCATCCGCACGTCTTCGAATTCGTTGTAGGCGCTTCGATTCATCTGAAAAACAGCCCGTCCCCGTTTTAGTTTTGGTTTTGAAACACACATTGGAGTTATTATTACCGTTGAAAAGTCCACAGTTGTTTATAAAATCAATTAGAACAAATGCCCCATAATCCCATAAAAGTGGTTTTATTACTATTGGTGTGAAAAAAGGAAGAAAGAAAAAGAGAAAAACAAAACGATTTTCAGTGTCTCCCGCGTACAACAAATAAGGCCTCAGAAGTGATATATATATATATGTAGAGGGGTAGTGTGCGAAATCTGGGGAAAGGGTAGAGAAGGGAAGGGTAGGGGGCGGACAGGAAAGGGGCGAAGCGAAACCAAGGGGAAGAAAGAGGGGAACGGAATAAGTTATATAATAATAATTACAAGCACAATGATTAGGGTCACTCACTTTCAATACTAGAATTATCAAATCAAATCACAGTAAGTAAAAAGATGCACTTTGCCGGTATGCCTTTTTCGGAACAAGCAGCCGTAGGGAGCTGCTCGATACGAAGAAAGGAATGAGGTGGAAGGGAAGGGGTGTGGGAAGGGAAATTCGAGTTATCGGGAGCATTTACATAATGGTCAGAGTTGGTTGCTCCTTCTTGGCTCCTTTTCCTTTCTTTCCATCGGAAGACTTGTTGTTGTTGTTCTTCGGTCTACGAGGAACGTTCTCCGAAGAGGTAAGAAGCGAAGCGTCGAGCCCACGAGCAGCCAGAGAGAGCTGAAGGGTCTGCTGGAGAGCAGCGAGCTGGTCAGCGCTGAGCCCGGAAGAGGTGAGCTGAACTCCTGAGGACGAGTTGATAACGGTCTTTTGGGCAGCAACCGCAGCCTTCTTCTCTTCTGTAACTGAAAACCCCTGAATGTAGAGAAAGAGCCACCAAAAACTAACCCTTGTGGGTTGGGCTCAGGTTGACCCCGGAGTCGGCTCCGACAGACGAGGAGATGCTCGATTGGCTCGTGGCATGCTTGATTGGTCCAGCCGCTGGTGGTGGAGAGGAAGTCTGCTTACCGTGAACAGCAGCTGGCTTTCCGTTGGCGACTGGCTTCGAAGATCCTCCGAGCGCTGCGATAGCCTTCAGAATAGTGGCGGTATCGAATTGTGTGGCGTTGGACTGCTTCAGTTCCTTCTCACGCTCGTTGAGTGCGAGACGGATAGATTTGAAGGCCACCGAGAGTGGGTCAGTTGGGGCTGGAGTGCCGTTAACTAGAAAGGCGACAGGTGAAACAGAGAACTTGACGGAAGACAACTTACCAACTGGCTTGGTAGCGGCAGCAGGTTTAGTTACCGAAGATGAAGCTGGGGCAGCGGCTGGGGCAGCCTTAGCTGGAGCAGCCTTGACTGGAGCGGCCTTGGCTGGAGCGGCAGCTGGAGCACTGGTGGGCGCTGGGGCGGCGGGCTCGGTGGACTCAGTGGTAGCAGCTTTCTTGTTCTTATTCTTCTTCTTTTTGGCTGCGGTGACACTGACTCCAGTGGAGGTAGTCCATCCTCCAAGAATGCTGGCGGCTCCATCTGAAAAAACGAATTTTCTACAGTATTTCCAAAAAAATCGATAATTGATTTTTGAAAAAAAAATTACCTTCCAAGAAAGCAGAAATAGTCTTGTTGACATCAAGCTCAAAGGAGTGAAGAACCATGATGATATCATTATTGGTCACATTATCAACGACCTCACGGACCTTGGCGATTTTCTCCTGGATAACCTTCTTCTCGCTCTCCTTTGGTGCCATTTTCTGGAAAAATGAGGTAAAAATAATAGAAATACGCAACGACGGTCAGAAGATCGGAAAAAAAGACAGGTAAACGGTGGAGTAATCAACGTAGACCACTACACACACTCCGATTGGTTGGCATGCGTTGCGGTCGCGTAGCGGCCAGCCTGGTACCGAGACGCGCGTTTCTGACGGCCGCTAACCTAAATAAACGGAGAGCGCGATGACAAGCAAGGGCAGATGGGGATCTTTTATCAATTTATACACGTACTGATTGACACAATTGACGGCTGATAAAAGTTTGAAGAGAGAGAAAAGAAGTTGAATGAGTCTTGCAGACGGCCAGAAAAGGGCGGAGAGGGGTGCCACGAGGAAGGCGCACGTCTTTTTGCAGTGGTGTGTCCCTCGCCGCGAAAAAGAATACGGTAACACTCGTTCGGCTGTGTCTGCGCCTGGGGCCTAAATTTCTGAGCGCAATTTTATTTTTCGATTTTTCACGATTTCGAATAGATTTTCACTGAATTTTCGCATTTTTTGCTTTTTTGAAAAATTGAAAAAATTTTAATTTAAAATTAGTTATTTTTCAGTTGAAGATCTGCATTTTTTGTAATTGAAATCCAAAAATTGTCAGTTTTTTTCGTTTTTTGGTAGTTTTTTCGCCTATTCTCCGTTTTTTCTGGAAAATTTTGAAACATTTTCGTTTTCAGGGTAACATGTCGAAGGTTTCGCGCGAGTCTCTCAACGAGGCTATTGCTGAGGTCCTCAAGGGATCGGCTGAGAAGCCACGCAAGTTCCGTGAGACGATCGAGCTCCAGATCGGTCTTAAGAACTACGACCCACAGAAGGACAAGCGTTTCAGCGGATCCATCAGGTAGCTACGACCTGTTTATACAGGGAGTCTCGACATTTCGTCTTGACGGACCCCCACCCAGGGTCTTAAATATCTGGGGAGGCTATCAGCCGACATAGCATAACTGTAATGAGAGGATGCCACTTCTGGTATGAGTCCCGGGGATGAAGAAATATGTTTCATACAAAGTTTAATTTTTCCAGACTGAAGCACATCCCACGCCCAGCCATGAAGGTGTGCGTGTTCGGAGACCAGCACCACATTGACGAGGCTGCCGCCGGAAACATCCCATCGATGAGCGCTGATGACTTGAAGAAGCTCAACAAGAACAAGAAGCTCATCAAGAAGCTCGCCAAGAGCTACGATGCCTTCATCGCCTCCGAGTCCCTGATCAAGCAGATCCCACGTATCCTCGGTCCAGGACTTAACAAGGCCGGAAAGTTCCCTTCCGTCGTCACTCACGGAGAATCCCTCCAGAGCAAGTCTGACGAGATCCGCGCCACCGTCAAGTTCCAGATGAAGAAGGTAAACATTAACAGTCGTAGAAACAGGCATTTACTCTAATTTTCCAGGTTCTCTGCCTCTCCGTCGCCGTCGGACACGTTGGACTCACCCAGGAGGAGCTCGTCTCCAACATCTCCCTCTCGATCAACTTCCTTGTCTCCCTCTTGAAGAAGAACTGGCAGAACGTTAGATCCCTGAACATCAAGTCCACCATGGGCAAGCCACAAAGAGTTTATTAATTACTTTGTTGTTCAATAAATTGTTGACCTTAAAAACATTGTTGTCTCTTTTCACGTACAAATCTGAATATCTCGAAACAATCGTCTATCTGGAGTAGATTGGAACTCAGTCGTTGTGCATGCATGATTGTCGTCAAGTTCCAGAATATGACGGAGAAGAAAGCGCATTTCATGGAAAAGCACAAGGGACCCGCCAAGCAGTTCCTTGCTCTCGTCGGCGATGACAACGGAGCGGTATCGATCGATTCAGGGATTTCCTTACAAGAAACAGTATTTTCAGATCAAAGCCAAGATCGATGGTCTCGATCAGTCCGTCAAAGTCGAGAAAGACTGCTATTACATCGACAACTTGTGCGTTTATCGATTAAATACGCTCATTTTGCAAAAAACTCGCTTTTCAGCTACTACTCCGCCAAATACGGTCTCAAGCTGTTCGCGACGCCGGAAGAAGTCGCAAAGGAGTACAAAGAGCAAAAGACTCCCATGTTGTGCCTCGTGGTGGCCTATAAGACACTGGGCGAGCTGAAAGAAGCCGGCGAAGTGGCCGAGAAGATCAAGGCCGACACGAGAGTGAGTTCTGACGAATAAGATGACAAAACTGCCAACTTCATCTGTTTCCAGGTCATCATCATTGAATCGATGGAAGTGTGCCCCGAGCATTCAGAAGTCGAGGCATTCGCCAGCGCGAACAGCTTCGAGATTGTCTATTTGAAATCCAACGAGGTATTTCAGCTCTTTCACTCCTATTTAGTCAGTATTCCCCTTCCAGGAACAACTGAAAGACGCCGAAGAGCTGTTCGAGGCCGTCGGAATCGCCCGTCTCGTCGAGATCATCCAGGTGTGCAACTGGCCATGGCGCATTGTCAACGACTTCGATGCTCGGGTAGGAAAGGGAAATTCCAGGCGAATTCACAATTAACATTTGTATTTCAGTCAGGACTGCCCGAATGTCAATCGACTGGAGGCAATGAGGAACGAAACGTCTCGAAGCGATTTGACATGGGACAAGAGGCTTCTGGTAAATAAATGCATTTCCTCATTTTCTTACTTGTGTGATCGTCTCTCTCCAATAAATCCGATTGTCTTCCATTCCAACTTACAGGAGATTTGATGCACAAGTTCCATGACTGGGCCAAGAAGCAGGTCGCGGGGATTCCGGCGCCGCAGCACGCCGAGCGAGTCCACTTGTCGCCGGATTCGCCGACAACGACCGAGGGAACCACCAACCCAGATGACGTGTCCATCTCCGTCGACATCGACTTGGTCTACGAGAATAAGGAGGTGAGCTAGTTCAGAAGCAGCCCTTCTATTTACCAATTTTCTTACAGAAAAACACTGAGAAGGCCTCGACGATTGACAAGAAAAAGGAGAAAACCCAATAAACTCTTCGATTTCATGCTCAAAAAGTAAGAAATTCCCTTGAATTTTCCATGAGAACAAGCCATTTTGCAGAAAATGTGATCCAGATCTTCAGAAAACTTGCTCATTCAGCATTCCATCATCTCCATAACAATCCCCAGATTATCCCAATATTTGTATCGTTTTTGTGCAAAATCTCCCAATTCTCCGTGTATTTTTCGAAATTCCCCAATTTTTCCAGCACCGCTTTAACAGTATTCCCCATCTTGTCATAATTCCGATTATTTATATATAAATTTATTGGTTCAGAGAAAAAACCGAGTCGACCGGAGAAGAGGTTTTTCGTGTCGAGACCCGGCGATGTCTCGTTTTAGTCTGAAATTTGCGGCAAATGTACAGAAATAAACATATAGTTTGGGTGTGGTCACTCGGATCGATATCAGGGTAGGCGGGAAGTTTGAAAATTGATAAAATTTCAAGAAAATAAGAATGGGAAAACGAAGAGAACCAGTGCGCATTTGGGCGAGGGAAAACCAGAAAATGTCGAAAATTTGGAGAGAAATAGGGGAAAGAAAATAGTGTTGAGGGGGCGAGGAACAAGTTGAAAACGAGGAAGATATATATGTAATAATAATAATAGTTTAATTAAAAGAAATAAGAGGAATACCCATGAATTGTGTGTGTGTCGAATCGTGTCGGAGGCGGCGGAAAACGGAGAAAAAAACGAATGTTGGAACAAATGAGGAAAGAAAAAACGAAGCGGATTATCAGTGGATCAGTCGTCGCCGGGATGTTCGGGACAGCAGTTCTTCCGTTTGAACCAGTCGTCGATGCACCTGAAAAGTGAGGAATTGGAGGAGTGATCGGAAATGCGCCCTGCTGGGTTTGGTATCAGTTTCCGCCAATTTTGACGAGGTGAGTGAACGGAGAAAAACGCCGAACAGGGAAACGACCGAGAAAGACTGAATGGAGAAAAAAGAGACTGAACCGAGATTTAGAGAGACTGTAGAGAAATAAAACAAGACTAAACAGGGGAAAAAAGAGACTGAATGAAGAAACTCTCTCGTTTTTCTTTTCTATTTCTTCGGAATTCTTCATTCAGTCTCATTTTTTTGCCTGTTCAGTCTTGTTTTATTTCTCCATCCAGTCTCTGTCTCTTTTTTCTCGATTGAGTCTTTCTCGGTTTAGTAGTTTCCCTGTTCGGCGTTTTTCTCTGTTCACTCATCCCGTCGCCAATTTTTAGTACAAAAACTTGTCTTTTGGGGAATTTTGCCGCTTTTTACCAAAAACGCCTTATTTTCACTAAACATCGGTGGAAACTGCTGAAATTTGGCTGGAAATGATTGAATTGAAGTCATCTCACCCATTTTCATCAGAGGCAGTGCCAAAACCTTTTCCAGAAGCCGTATTTCAGTCAGAAACCATTTTCATGGCGAGACCCATCAGGTGACTCGCCGCGGGACGGCAATAATATC
>LR538574.1:126127-146160 GCA_900536315.3 Caenorhabditis becei
TTTGTCCGGAATCCCCCCGCTTTTGTCCGCCTCGCTTTTGTCCGCCCCGCTTTTCGACATCGCCCCGCTTTTGGGACGCTCTCCGGGACGGCTATATTATGAGTTCGTACGTAGTCAGTCGACGGTGTTGCTCTTTCGACGTCTGCGTCTCGTTTTGCGACTGCGTCTCACTAGGCGCCCATACTATTTTTCCAATTTCGTGACGAGACCTATTCGAATGTTCATCCGTCGACTGACAACGTACTGCGAACTCATAATATCAAGTATTCATCTACAATAGGAGCCCCGAATGAATAGTCGTGTTTAACAAACATCGGCCACATCAAACGGTATCATTCGCTTTTCAATATATGATAATGGGTGGGAATATGATCGGTGCATCGTATAAAAGCGCACCCCATCGTCCATTCCTCCATTTTCTCTCTCCTATTCGCCTTCCATCACCATCTTTACATCGTGCCTCAGACATGGGCTCAAATTATAAGAAGCCCCTGCCTGGGTCACCATGTCAAGAAAACTGATGGAACTGAATCCCTCCGAAAACTCGGGACCCCGACGTTTCAGAATGCGTCATTTCAGAACGCGACGTTTCAGAATTTTTCGACCAATCAGCGCGCTGCGCGCTGCCGACCGAGAGCGCTGATTGGTCGAAAAATTCTGAAACGTCGCGTTCTGAAATGACGCGTTCTGAAACGTCGGGGTCCCGAAAACTCACTGTTTGTGATAGATGCAAAGACACGGCAAACGGGCAATCTTGTGGCCTGCTTCGAGATCCTCCAGACAGATCGAACACTCGCCTTTGCACTCTTTCAGCACGTCATCTGAAACAGAGACTCAGTCTTCAGAATCTTCCAGGAGATGCTTACCATTATAGGTAATCTTGGGTCGGGTGAGACACATGACCAAGTGGATATCGGCATCGTCGGAAGGTACTGTCTTGTGGCAAACCGGGCATTTCATGTCTGAAATCGGAGAGAAATGAGTGGTTGATTCGGAATTGCCGAGGTAAAGCACCCGTCCTACCCATCATAAAGACGGGAACCGATCGACGACTGTGGTGGCCGTGGAGACGTCCGGGACGCACGTGGAGACCTCGGGTACGGCTGGAAGCTTCGGATAATTCAAGGCATCGGAAGGGAAGGACTCACTTTCCCATGACTGCCTGACTCGGTCCAGCATCGTCTTCTGAAGCGTTCGAATCCGACGACGAGCTCAGAAATCGAGCATTTCGCATTGTCTGAACAGGAAATTAGATGGGAGATTGAGAGGGGGAAAGCGGGTACCTGCATGAACTCGGCGGCCGTCATCACATTCGGTCGTTGGGAAGAAGCGTGTCGGGCGGAAACCTGCGCAGTGTCCACAGAATTGCTTCTGGGTCGTTCTTCGGCGACGGACGACTGTCGACCGCCCATCTTGTTGTCTTCTCGATCACTTCTCGACTCTCCCCCCGATGATGTTCTGTAAGAATCGATGAAACGTGTCAAACTGTCATATGGTTACTGATTGCGGTAAAACGGAGTGATAAGAAATTCGAGATAACGTCTCGGAAAAGCGTGCTCTCTTCTCTAAAGAACGAGTCCAAAAAGAGAATGAATGCGAGTGGTTGACGTGATTCGTGGAGCGGGAAAACAAAACAATTTCCGAGACGGGAAAAGTGTCGAATTTCAGTTCGAGAAGGAGCGAAAATGGGTTGGTGAGATGGAAAGATGAAGATTTACGAGGTTCATCTAGTCATGGATAGACCTAGATCGATTCTATGATCCAGCGTGATCCTCTTCCGGTCAGGAGGAATCAGCCAGAATTCGGAAATCGAACAAACATTCTTAACGTTGACTCGAGTTCAAAAATCATCTGATAACAGTGATAATTGGAGGATGCAACTGATAATGACCATTGCCTTCAGTCTTCTGGATGCCTTCAGAAGACGTTGTCAAACGTAAAGACGGAAATGAGGAGGTCACATTTATGGGCAGAGGAGGATTAATGAATGTAAGGAGGGGAGCGAGAAGAGTCTTTTCCTGAAAAAAGGGAAATTAGGGGAGAAGCCAGAAGACGCAGACATCCGGACAGAATGCCTCTCGGTCCTCCTTATTTTTGAGATGATGTCGGGGGGCCGAGAGGGGGTCATGCACAAAACGACCGTTGGCTGCTACTCCTCCTCCCGAGGTGTTCATTGATTCGGGCGCCGACTGGCTAGGGATCCGGAGGGCGCAGAGACAGCTAGACGGCGAGAGAGTGTGGCGCAGGGAGATACGCAGAGGCGCAGAGACGGTCACGGGGGTCGGCGGCAAGGCCCCCGGCGACACGGACGAAATGGACGGAGAAGGGGACGAGCGAGCGAGTGAGTGACGAAGAGCTGTTTGCAACACGTACTCCATCAAATCATTCGGCAAGAGACAGATGATGGTGGAGCAGAAGAGAAGATGAAGAAGAAGATGAGAAGGAGAAGGAGGAGGACACTTGAGAAGAGTGACAGCCGAACGGATCGGAAACTTTGAGACGTTCAGTAGAAGGTTCCAGAAAACTAGGAATAGACCTCGAGGTGTGAAAGAGTCGAAGCCATTATGTTTTTTTCATAAAAAACACTACGAATTCCTATATTATTGCCGTCGAGTCACCTGGTGGGTCTCGTCACGAAAATGGTCTCTGGCTGGAATACGGTTTCCGGACAAGGTTCTGGCATTTTTCCCGATGAGAATGGAAAGAAAGGCATGTCTTCAATCGTTTCCAACCGAACTCCAGCAGTTTCCACCAATTTTCAGTGCAAAAACATGCATTTTTGAGTATTTTTCCGCTTTTTACCAAATTCACCTCATTTTCATTAAAAATCGGTGGAAACCGCTGAAATTAGGCTGGAAATGATTGAATTTTTGTTATTTTACCCATTTCCATCAAAAAGGGAGAAAACCTTGTCCAGAAGCCGTATTTCAGCCAAAACCCATTTTCGTGGCGAGACGGCAATAATATGAACAACCCACTGAAGAAATCACAAACTTTCCCTAAATACCGAAATCATAAACAAAAGTGTGAACTATTCTTTTCTCCGTCTTCCAATCACAATTCGTTATCAGCTGATGCAAAACAGTCACACCCCCGTAGACACAGACACAGTTTCGAAATAAACACCAAGAAGGCATGTGTGTAAATTGTCATCCAAACATGTTTCGAAACTTCAGATCTCTGTTTATCAATTATCTTTCTGATTAGCTCATTCGATTCTATTTCCGTTCTAGAAGAAGCTCCCTTGAGAGCTAATCCATTAGGCTTAACAGATTAAAAATAGCCGGGAAGTCGAGAAAATTCCAGAAAGTGCATGGATTTAGGGTATGAATTATGGATGTTAGTGGTCTGTCAGACTCGGAAAAATGGACGAAAAACTGGAGAAAGTGCACTTTTTTCCGTCATTTTCAATGCATCGATGATGACGAAAACTGGGGGGATCATTGGGATTTTTGATGAACCAGATCGGAAGTACAAGTGGAAAACCGATAGGAGTGAGGAATTATCATTCCATCACAAGGGTGAAATTGGGAAAAACAAACAGTTTTTCGGCGGCTGAAAAACAACATGTTTGCGGATTATTTGCAACTGGAGACACGGAAAAAACGAGGACGGGAGAACTGTTTTTGTTGGACGGAGTGATGGATTGGCAGCGGAAAGACGAGAAACTCAATGGTTCGGTTGAGTTGTTTCGGGTGTCGGATTTGGGAGAGAAATTGTCAATGAGCCGTGTGAATTGTACTTGATTCGATGTTAGAACAGCCCGTAGGAACTTTTTCAATGTTTGTGAAGTTGTGCTTTATCTCGGTGTTAGGATGTCTTTTTTGTGAAGTTTTTGTTTGAAGCTTCAGAAGCTCAACATTCTGGCATCTGGATTCATATTGTTCCTGCTGGGACCCTGACCCAGTTCTAACCACTTCCTTCCTTCCTCTAGAAGTATTCAGGCATCTCCAAAAGAAGAAGAAGACAAACTGAACCCGGAATACGTAGAGAAAGAAAAAGTCAAAATTTTAGCAGGAAAAAGAGGGAGAGGCTGATTTGAATGGAAGAATAATCCGTCAAGTGACACGCAAAGAAACGAGCAGAAAACGAGCAGAATTCGTGCTCTTTTCCCGTTTTTAGAAGGGGAAAGAGAAGGGTTTTTAGAGGAAACCAATTTAGTTGAGAGGCCTAGTAGGAGACGGCGAAAATAGTCATAAAAGTTGTACTTGAGCGGGACGAAAAGAAGACGAAAAGTGCAAAGTCGTCAAGAGAAGCAGAAGAAGAAAAAGAACTTGACAGACGTTGCGCTGGATTTCACATGGAACAAAGCGTCGATGGGTTTTCGAGAAGAAACTGCTCGGGAAATGGGAAAAAGGGTTCGGAGATTGCACTGGGAAACGACTCCGAAGAGCAGAAAGAGCCAGGGCTCCAACACTTTTACTTTAAAAATCGGAACGTTTTCCAACTTTCCGCCCACTTTTCTGGTCAAATTTAACCAAATCTCCAATGCAAATTCGCGCAAATAAATTGGATTTCGGACGGATTTTTCTCTGCACGAATTCACGCCTAGTGTCTGGTTAGACGGCAAAGTTACAAAGTTGGGCGGCAGTGGCCAGTTTGTTGTTTATGAGAACGGCTGACTGGTAACTCGTACACCTGGCTTCTCTCCCTCGTCTTCTCTGCGCCTCTCACACTTCCGTTCTCTTTCGTCAAGGTGTCTAATAATAAAACGGGCGGTACGGGTGGAAAACAGTATGAGAAGGTGAGAGGGCGCAGGCGGAATGATATGTAAACGGAACGGAGGGCATTGTGATTGGAGAACGATCGGAAGTTGGGTGCGGCTTGTATCGATTGATGTCGAATCGGAATACTTTCAACTATTCCAGAAGTTTTCAGAAAATCCGCCATTCCCGAGCTTTTTCTGAAAAAGTTCGTTCAAATTTGAGTTTCGCGCCAAAAATTTGCGGGTGTTACCCTCTCACACAAGAGACACGGACACAACGAGATGGTGGAAAATCACCGGCTGCCCATTCGCTTTTTATGCCGTTTAACTTTGAAATTCTCTTGATTTCGAAATATTTGATTTTTTAAGCGGATCCTGATTCAATAAACTTGGTAGAATGTTGAAAAATAAATTTAGAATTGTTTACTACGTAGAAATTGAGCTAATTATTGCAGAAAATTAACAAAATTACGAAATTAAAAGGGAAAAATAGGAAAATTTTGAAAAAAAAGTTGGCGAAATTTAAAAAAGTGTTTAAAGGCACATGCAACAAATTGTTCATTAGGTCTCGCTACGATTGTTACTACAGTAATCTGTTAAAGTCGCTGCGGGAGCCTTTGGGCCAAAGCACTGTGTGCGCCTTTAACCACGGGCGGTCGAAAAACCTGAATTGGGTCAATTTCACACGTCATCGTTCGCCTATCTTTTCATCAATTCCGTTCTTTTTCATCCATCCAAATTTCAAGAAACTCAAATTTTTTATCGTTCCCGCCTATTCTCTTCGACTTCCACAGCAAAACTGTTTCTTTCAGACCATGAAAGGCGCGTACCGCTCTCGTGTCATGATCGAAACGTCCTCGGACGAGTCGGATGCCTCTGAAAAGGTGAGAATTTTGAAAACTGTTCCCAGGTACTAATATCGTTCAAATTTCAGCGTCTAAACAACATCCGCAAGCCGAAGCCGACACAGCGCAGATCACCATCTCCAGAGAGCGATGACATTGAAATCGAAGACTCGTCTTCCAGCAGATCTTCCGGAGGATCCTCCCGACGAAATGACTCGAATGTTTCAATCGTCGACGAATCGATGCGCTCGGAGCGCTCCACCTCGAGCACCGGGACTCCGAAGACAGCGGCATATTCAAACTCGTCTCCAAGTGACCACACTTCGAGCTTTGCCACGTCTACACCCAAGTCAAAATCAACCACTTCGTCACGGCTGGAAGCGTCGTACGGCAGCTCCAAAAACTCTTCAAACAGCCACGATCGCAGTCGAAGTTTCATCGAACACAACGACAAGAAAATTGTGACCCCGATCACGAAGAAACTAAGTGAGCAGGGCGACATCAAGTCGAAGCAGCAACTACGCGAGCGACTTCTCAGAAAGACACTGAAGAACAACGGAAGTGCGTCGGAGGGAGGACCTTCGCCGTCTGGAAGCACTGGAGGATGGGGCTCGGGCGGAACGTCTGTAGAGACTTCTCCAGACGCAAGTGAGCTGTTCACAGCTGCTCTTTCGCCTATTGTCAAGATTCCCACACGCAAACCCGACTTTGATGCTGAAATCTCTCAGGTATACTTCATTCTTCCTGTATCTTTAACCTATTTGCTATTTTTCAGGAGGAAATCCCAAAAGTCGCCTCGTCAACTGGTATCCAACACATCTCTCAACCGGCGTTCCTTGATGCATCCATTGACGACGACGAATACAAAATGCCAGTCCTGGACCCCGTCACTCCAAGTAATCACGACGACAGTGACATAATCGATGTGACTCCAGCAAAGAGCACTACAGCAAAACCGATTGTGAAGAAACTGGACGACACTGATATTGTTGATGTGACTCCTGAGAAGACTGCTGCGTCGAAACCTGTCATGGCGAAATTCGATGACAGCGACATTGTCGATATAACTCCCGAGAAACCGCCGGTTCGAGCACCTGCCAAGTCTCCACAGAAACCGGAATTTGAGAAACTTTCAATGAGGGAGCTGAAAGAACAGAAGAACAAAGTGATGGGACTCATGGCGTACACGGACAATCTTCCCGACAAAGGTGCCCGAATCATGAAGCAGTTCAACGCTCTCGACGATGAGATCGAGAGAAGAAAAGAGCTGGGCTTGGACCAAGATGACGAGGAGAATGAGGTTCTGGATGACGATGAGCCGCGACGTGTCCAGCCGAAGCTGCCCAGTGGATCGGTGATGACGAAGAATGGCCTGCTCCCTCCGAAGCATTTGATCGACGTCCCTCTGCCGCATCAGGACCTCAACGCCATGGTGACCAAGACCAATAAAAAGCTGTTGGGTGGAAAGATGACAGATCACAAGTACAGACAAGTCAACCTGATATCAGACCGTGTCGTGCATCAACTTGCCGAGTGAGTTTCTTGAATCTGGAGAAAATGAAGTCTTTGTTTTTCAGTGCCACCAATTCGATCCCTGCGGAAACAGAACTGACGGAGACGCCGAGTGGATTCAACATCGATCTGATGCCACATCAGAAATCAGCACTCACGTGGATGAAATGGAGAGAAACGCAGCCACAGCCTGGAGGAATTCTGGCCGACGACATGGGACTCGGAAAAACGCTCTCGATGATTTCGCTGATCGCGCATCAGAAGGCCGCACGTAAAGCACGCAAGGAAGCCGGAGAAGACCAGAACGACAAGGAGAAGCGGAAAGTCGCCAAGGAACAGGGACTCGTTCCTTCAAACGGAACGTTGATCATCGCCCCTGCAAGTCTCATCCACCAGTGGGAGGCAGAGATCGACAGACGCTTGGAGGAGGATACTCTGTCAGTCTACATGTTCCACGGAACCAAGAAGCAGAGAGACATCGAGGCACGGCGCCTTGCCCGATACGATGTTGTCATCACCACGTACACTCTGGTCGCCAACGAGTTGATCGCCAAGATCACAACTGCGAATAACGAAGACTCCGATGAAGATTCAGAAGACGAGGGCAAGAGAACCGGAATCAGAAAGACGGTTGGAAAGGACGACTCGGTGCTGGCTCGAATCTGCTGGACAAGAGTGATTCTCGACGAGGCGCACGCCATTAAGAACCGGCTGTCCAAAGGATCGAAAGCAGTGTGCCGCCTGTCGAGTTACAATCGTTGGTGTCTCTCAGGAACACCGATCCACAACAACCTTTGGGATATGTACAGTCTCATCCGATTCCTGCGTGTGCCGCCGTTCAGTGACGACAAGTACTGGAAGGAATCCATCATGCCGATGAAGCCGTTGATGGCCGACCGAGTCAATCTTCTGACGAAGAACTTCCTGCTGCGTCGAACCAAGGAACAGACGTGCGCCATCACAAACAAAAAACTCGTGGATCTGCCTCCGAAGAGTGCGATTGTTCACGATCTGGAGCTGAAGGGAGACGAGGCGCAGGGATACGCGATCATGGCAGAGGCTGCCCAGTGAGTCAAGCTACTTGTTCCGCTGTATCCACCGAATCCATTTTTCAGAAAGTTCGTCACGAAGGCGTTGCAGCAGTCGGACGACATGAAGAACTTTGGCTATGTTCGACGCCGTCGCCCCAACCGAGGAGCCACAGAAGAACTCGCGAACCCGTTCAATTGTGAGTCATCAGTGACCGTTCTGTGTTTCACTTTTCAACTTTTCAGTCGGTCCCCGAAACTTGGAATCAAACTCCAACTTCAAGAACATGACGTGTATTCTCATGCTGTTGCTCCGTCTCCGCCAAGCTTGCGTCCACTTCCACATCACCAAATCTGGTGTGGACGAGGACGCATTCAAGATGACCGGCGCCGATGATGACGTAGACGCTGAGGAACTCGATGAGCTCATGGAAAGAACCATGGCCAACTTGACACTTGCCGATCCGGATAACGATGAAAACGCCGAGCCAGATGAGAAGCTCCGTGCCACCCACATCTTCGAGCCGACCTACCTCAGCTGCAAAGTGAAGAAAACTCTCGAGCTGCTAAGAGAAATCATGGAGAAGAAGGAGAAAGTGTATGTTTTACTTTATAGAGTCTCTCGCAAAAGCATTTTTTCAGTGTGATCGTGTCGCAGTGGACATCGGTGCTCAACCTGATCGAGAAGCACGTGAATGACGAAGGCTTCAACTATACATCTATCACCGGACAAGTCCTGGTCAAAGATCGCCAGGAGCGCGTCGACAGTTTCAACAAAGAGAAAGGTGGCGCTCAAGTGATGCTCCTCTCCTTGGCTGCTGGAGGAGTCGGACTGAACCTGACCGGCGGAAACCACCTCGTGATGGTCGACTTGCATTGGAACCCTGCCCTCGAACAGCAAGCATGCGACCGTATCTATCGTATGGGCCAGAAGAGACCTGTGTACATCCACAGGTAGCTGCATTATCATAAACTTGCAATGACCACTGCTTTACAGACTCATCGTGAAAGGCACAATGGAACAACGCGTCGTTCAGCTTCAGCAGGACAAGATAGCACTTGCGAAAGGCATCCTCGACGGAAACGCAACGCGCAAGATGACGAAGCTCACCACGGCCGACATCAAGATGCTCTTCGATATCAAGTAGACGTCGTCCAGAAGCCATTCCCTGATCTGATTCCATTCCCGCTCACTTCCCCCGATCTATTCTTCCTCTCCATTCCTGCTCCCGTTGCAAATGATCCCTCTCTCTCTGATTGACCTCATCTATTTTTGTATTATAGCGCCTTTTAGTACTCAAGCGCTCTTTTTTTGTCAAGTAACCCTGATTTAGATGTAACCACCTGAACTCTATTCGCTCCCCGTAGTCTAGTTCTATCCCCTATTCCCCCGCAGATCGGGTCACTCACTTCCAAACCCATTCGGTTGTTCTTTTCTGTGTTTATAGTGTATCCTCTACTAGAAAGATGATGAAACCTACAAGGTTCCTCAATGTCCAAATGCATGATGATGTCGTTTACATTGTCGCATTCACCTGCAAAATAACAGAACAACTACCAGGATTGTTAGGGGTTTGGATAGTTTTTGAAACCAATTTCGCAATTCCGAAGTGTGTTTTCTCAGTTTTTGTCGTCTATTTTGAATAGTGCCACCACAAACCAATCATCGAAACATCATAGCAACTCTTAGTAAGTAATTCAACATGTGTAAGACAATTTGAACTCGGTAAACATGAAAGAGAGTCTTTTTCCGAGTAACCAACTGGGCGGAGTCGTGTCAGCAGGGGAAATGGCAAATATTGAAGAGGGGAGGGATATTTAGGGACAGCACTCATCACATCCACAGCAGTTTTTGCTTTATCAAAAAAACCGTTGGAGAAGATGACAGTAGTGTCTGTGGACACTGAAACTGGCTACATCGAGACTGATAATGACCGTATTATCATGGTGATCCTGCTGATATTCCTTCCGGTGAGTTGGTCTCTTCCTGATCTCAAAAACCACTAATTTCAGCCACTGGCAGTGTTCTTCAAGTCGCGTGGCTGCAGTGGATCCGTGTGTCTCAACATCTTCCTCTACTTCTTTCTGATCCTTCCAGCCTATTGTCATGCCACGTGGTACTGTTTTATCAAGGGAAGAGAGCACGAAGTGAGAGCAGAGATCACGCAGAGAGCATGAAGATATTCTGATTATGCACACAATAAATCGTATTTTATGTCGGTTTTGAAGCAATAGTCCAATAGACATTGCAAAAGGTAGCAAACGAATTGAAAGAAGCTGAACAAACAGTAGAATGTGATCAATTCCACGAGATTGTCCGTGATGAAAACGGGCAAAGTGCAAAAGTACAAAGGGAACATGTTGTTATTACCCTTGCAACTCAAAACTGCCGCTCGCATTAAAAATTTAAAATTGGCGCGTAGGATATCTCGCAGCGAATGCCAGAGTAGGATTTACATTTTTCAGTGTTTTTAGGCAATTTTCGAGTAAATTCTCGTCAGAAAATGACAAAAATGCGAAATTTTGAATACGAGAGGCAGTTTTGAGATGCAACGATAATAAGAAATTCAGAGAGTTCAAGAAAAACTATACTTTGCTTCTGAAAAAAAAACTAAAACCAAGATTCCAGCTAATTCCATCTTTTTTGAAACATTGCCAATTGCCATGGTACTCCGGTCCACCTCAACTCGTTTACCTAAATGAATCATTCGATTTGTCCCCCTGTTAACTCCCACAACGAGTCTCGCTCCCATTCACTCGGTTCTTCGTTCAAAATCGCATCAGAGAAACACATTGTTGTTGTGTTGTTGTGAGAGTTCCGCCAGCACTTTGTGTAATGCGAAAAAGTGGGGAGGGCGGGTTGAAGAAGAAAACGAATGATAACGAATGATGGACGGGACGCTTGTTTCGGGCGGTCAGTTTTGAACGATTCGCTCTGGTTTTTCTTGCGATTTGCACGTTCTCGTGTTGAAACAAGTGCAGATGGATAGAATCTTGCAGTATTCTTGCAGCATTCCTGCAGGAAGTTCTCCGATTTTCAAACTTTTCACTAATTTCCTCTACGTGCAACTGTTGACAAAACTGCTCACTTTGCCTTCTCTCTGTTTCATTTTTCCACTTTCCCCAAACAAAAAAACAAACAAGTGCGGTTTCGAACGATTTGCACGTTCTTTCTGCCTGCCTCCGATTATTATCCCGTCAAAAAGAAAGAGAAGAAAAGGCAAAGAAGATGGGCGGAACGGCCGAAATCGATGCAGGAGGCCAGCAGGCCGCCCAGGTTTTTAGTTGAATAGAAGCGACGACGGGAGGCTCACGTCTTTCCCCCGGATGAATATCTCCTTGATTTCGCCGTTTTCCTGCTCTCTGCAGCCTCCCTGCAACCCCATCAAAACACGCGTTTCACGTCACAAAAAGAAACACTCTCGATTAATCACGTAACCCGCATCTGCCCTCATTTCCTTATCAATCTGTTCCATCTTGCCACGTTTTGAAACGTCCTTGCTGATCAGTTGCTTTCCAGAAGGCTCCATTCCCCCGACACATCGACTCGTCGAATCGTCGCGCCTCTCAAGCAATGGCCTCACAGTTCCTCCGTTCGACCAACTCGCGCTACGTCGCCGGTGTGCTCGCCGCCCTCGGAGCCGGATCTGCCGTCTACACTCTTACACCACAGGTGAGATATCGGAACAGTTCAGAAAACAACTGAAAAATGGAAATTTTTCGAAAAGTCTAGTTAGAAACCGTAATCTTAAAGCTGTATCTTAAATCTTGAAGTGCGATCTTATTGATATTCAGTATGCTTCTCATGAAAAACGGCCACAGAATCACTGATTTTACTGAAATTCTGAAAATTTTGAAAAAAATCCAAAAAATTGAAAAATCACGTTTTTTCAGCAAGCTCAAGCCAAATCTGAGGTCGATGCCGCTACGATCAAGAAGATTGAGGAGGCGTACGCCAAGCTGAACGGACCGGAAGGAGCCAAGTGCAAGTCGCTGCTGAAGAAGCATCTGACGAAGGACGTCGTCGAGCAGCTCAAGACCAAGAAGACGAAGCTCGGAGCGACTCTTTACGACTGTATCCGCTCGGGAGTCTACAATTTGGACGCCGGAGTCGGAGTCTACGCCCCGGATGCCGAGGCTTACACTCTGTTCGCGCCGCTCTTCGACAAGATCATCGAGGAGTACCACGGCTTCACGCCGAAACAGAAGCAGCCTCCAGTGGACCTCGGGGAGGGTAAGACCAAGGAGTTCCCGCCATTGGACCCGAAGGGAAAGTACATCAAGTCGACGAGAATCCGTTGCGGACGCTCGCTGAAGGGCTACCCGTTCAACCCGTGCCTCACCCAGGACAACTACCTCGAGATGGAGGGCAAGGTGAAGAAGGCGTTCTCGGAGTACTCGGACAAGGAGCTCAAGGGCAAGTACTACCCGTTGGACGGCATGAGCAAGGACACGCAGAAGCAGCTGATCGCCGATCACTTCCTGTTCAAGGAGGGAGACAGACATCTGCAGTACGCGAATGCGTGCAACTTCTGGCCCAAGGGACGTGGTATCTTCCACAATAACGACAAGACATTCCTGATCTGGGTGAACGAGGAGGACCACATGAGAATCATTTCGATGCAGGAGGGATCCGACGTCGGAAAGGTCCTCGACAGACTTATCAAGGGAGTCCGCGGCATTGAGAAGCAGGTAAGTGTCTTATCAAACTGATAAGACATCAAGTCAAAGGTCAAAAGATCAACATGCCCGTTTCCAGGTTCCATTCTCTCGTGACGAGCGTCTCGGATGGCTGACCTTCTGCCCGACGAACCTCGGATCGACCGTCCGTGCCTCGGTCCACATCAAACTGCCGAAGCTCTCCGCCCGCAAGGACTTCATCGAGATCTGCGAGAAGCTGAACCTGCAAGTGCGCGGAATCCACGGAGAACACTCGGAATCGGTCGGTGGTGTGTTCGACATCTCGAACAAGGTAAGCAAACAGTTCCTTCCCGGTTTCGCAACTCTGTTCCCTCTTTCAGGCTCGTCTCGGACTCTCGGAGTATCAAGCGGTGAAGCAGATGTATGACGGAGTGAAGAAGCTCATCGAACTCGAGGAGAAGGAGAAGTAGAGCTCGAGAAGCAACAAATGGCAAGGAATGAATAAATGTGCTTTTGTGTAAAGAAGGAAAATGAATAAAGTGTTTAGTAGAGTTTTGAAACAGTGTTCTTTTTGTTTTTCGGCTGCTGCGAAACGTCGCTCCGCAGCCTATTGTTACCTGCGGGCGAGACACTTGAGGAGATGTTTGCTCTGCTCGCGGAGCCCCTCCCTAACAGTCTTACTACTACTAGCTGCCGAGCCCCCAGATCTGTTTACCACCCCAGTATTTTTACCAATTTTTTTATAACGATCTTGCGATTTTCGGGATATCCTACGAGGATTTCCACTGTTTTCCCTGTTTCTCACTAAAATGTTCAAAATTGGTATCTGTTTTTCAGTCATGGCACCGCCAAACACAACTCTCGAGCTGATCTCGCTTCCAGGACGTGGTCGTGCCGAGACCATTCGGTTACTGTAAGTTTTTCGAAACTCCATTGGTCTCGCCACGAATTTGGTTTCGTGACGGGACCCAGCCAAAGAAAGTCTGTGTTGCAAGTGCGCTCTAATTGAACTCATTTTCAGGTTGGTATTCACTCACCGGCAATGGACCGATACTCGAATGACGATTGCTCAGTGGAGAGCTAAAAGGAAAATGGGTACGGTCTTTCGAGTGATATCAGGTGATAATCTGAATATTGTTTCTAGAAGGCTTCAACGAGGACACGAAGCTTCCAGTGATGAAGATCAACGGCAATCGGACCATCATTGGAGTCATCGACATCTGCAGACACATTGCTCTGCAGTACGGTACGTCGGGACTACTGTACTTCTGGTCACAGTCTCTTTGCAGGTCTGTACGGAAGTTCCAGCGGTGACCAGGAAAAGATCGACGAGGTGATTCAAAAACTGGAAGAGCTGAACACTGCGATGAATCCGATTCTGAGAGCGACACTCACGAAGAACTACGACGCTCGGAAGGAATGCTGGAACGTGTTCAAGGAGGAGTCGCTGTTCCCGCTGCTCCGGAAATACGAAGAGTTGCTCGGCGAGCAAAAGTTCCTCGTCGGCGACAGGTACACGTGGGCGGACATCTCGCTCATCGAGTTCCTGACCCGTTGCCAGCAGTGCTACGACAGTTTCTACCTGGCACACTTCGAGAGACTCCGCACCTTCTGCCAGGTCTTCGAGGCTCTTCCGCACATTCGTCCGTATATCCAAGGACGTTCTGATTCTTTCTTTTGATTTGTCTCGTGGAATAAAGATTTCGCTTCATTGAAACATCTTGCAAGTGCACGTTGTTCCCCGCAGACAGGTGCCTTGTTACTTACACAGTCAGTTCATCAGTACACCTTTGCTGCCCCCATTCAGGTTCTTTCTTCTTACCCATTATCACTGTGATATTGATGTTATTTATGACCATCAGACACACTGAAAACCCCAAAAACGAATCATCAATCGAAGAGAGCGCAAATTGGACAAAAATCGGCTA
Source organism: Caenorhabditis becei (assembly GCA_900536315.3). Classification (NCBI taxonomy): domain Eukaryota; kingdom Metazoa; phylum Nematoda; class Chromadorea; order Rhabditida; family Rhabditidae; genus Caenorhabditis; species Caenorhabditis becei. The sequence goes on from LR538574.1 coordinate 140,787, forward strand.
AGAAACCAAAAAACGGGGCGCATTTTGAAATCCTCCTTTCCGTACAGTAATCAATTATGTTTCTTCTCAGTCCTCGTGTCGGCTTCTCTTTGAAGTTTTTACGTGAAAAATGAGGTAAACGAGACGCAGAGACATCGGTACTCCGATCAGCGAGAGAGTGTGTGGAACAGAGAGACGCAGCGAATAGGTGTGAGAAGCTAAGAGAGAGAGAGGGCTTGTGTTCAGTTGGCAGCCCGATTGGTTTTATCATTTTTATTGTGATAGTGATAATGATTAGAATGACAGGGTTAACTTCTGAAAACCTATAAGCAAAACTCTTCTCTATTCGGTGTCCCTCTTGTGATAGTGAAGGGCGTGGATGTACTTTTCCAAATAGGAAATGATCCGCCAGGTTGCTTCCTTCAATCCGTTCTCTTCGATCACCATTTCGAACTGAAAGTCGAAGGATTACGGTAGATCTCCCTAGCGTTTCAAAGCTGCTCAAAATGGACTAGAGCCCCTGACCCCTCCAGAATCCCTCCTCCCCGTCTCCGATAGAGTTCTTGTGAAGCTGCCGAGTGACTCACTCCTCGTGCGATCATCAGCCCTTCGCCTCCTTCCTCTCCACCACCTACTCTGTCGTTGTTCATCGTCTTCAACACGTTCGCCACCTCGATTTCAGCAGCCATTCGAGTCGTTCCAGTGTTCCGAAGAAGTCGGCACAGAATCTGTAACTTTCCTACTCTTATCACTCTGACCCTTTTGCTAATCCTATTACTCTTGCCCTTTCTCTCTTATCAACCCACCTTGTTATCAGAGACTCTGATAAGAAAGAAGATGGGGGCCAACGGCAAGTGCTGCACGTCGTCTGGAGTGTGAATGTGCGGCGAGTCGACGAGAACCAAGTGCAGTTTCGAAGTCATCCGGGTGATCAACTCGACCTCCCTGTTCTCATCCTGTCCCCTGTCGTACTCCGAGTCCCGAAGTCCCCGCAGCCATCTCGCCCCTCTCCGATCCCCCGATTGCTGTCCACTTCCGATGTCCGACTTGATATACTTCATCTTCTTCCCGAAATACTTCAGAATCTCTTCCCGAAGTGCGAGATGCAGTAGTTGGGTCAGGCGGGAGTGCTGAAGGGTTGGTCCGAGAAAGATGATCGGACGGCTCGCGGGGACAACTTTATAGGGACACTTGGGTTCCCAGACACTTCGAGAACGGTCTTGATGATCTGATGTGGACTGAGCTGGAGCAGGGTCCTCATCGGAAACCATGTAGTTGGCGAGACGGCGGGCGGTGGGGACGAAGCCGAACTCACTGTGCGAACGGACGATTCGACCGATCCACCAGTCAGAGTTGAACTTCTGAAAGATTCTATTTTCACATGTCAAGGTGGTTCAGTCACATCGACTTGAGACCTAGTTCATTCAAAATAACATAGTCAATTTCCGATAGTGAACTGGGCTCACTTTTTCCCAAAAAGTCCTCATTTTTGAGAACGGAGCCTCTAAAGTCCAAAACAGTGCAAATTAGCACAGGGGACGCCTTTTTCTCAGTAAATGCACTGGAAAATCAGCACTATTTTGGACTTTGGAGGCTCTGTTCTCGAAAACAAGGACTTCTTGGGAAACAGTGAGCCCAGTTCAGTGTAGGAAATTGACTATGATCTTTCGAATGAGCTAGGTGTCGAGTCAAAGTCAGACCGCGACTGAAGCACCTTGACATGTCACATTCACATATATCCACAGTCCCATTCCTACTCAATTCCTCTCCCATTCAGAAACACATTCTCTCGAGAATAACAAGATTTCAAAGAGTTTCATTAGTTTAGAGTGTTTTTTCTGTCCGCCCTCTACAGTAATCCCCTCTCAATAAGCCCTCCCTGAGCCATTATCCTCACCGTATGAATATGAATGAAGTCATTGGTTTGAAATGAGATCGTGTGGTCTTTCAGAGGGCTCTTTTCATCGAGACTCCCGTCGTAATCTCGCAGTGCTTGCACCGCAAATGCCACGTGTTTTCTCTGAAATGACACTGAAATGGGATTGAATTGGAAACGCCCACTTTTGCATGCCGAAGGCTTTTGAGAGCTGCGAAATGCTCGATGCTTTTTCTCTGTTGATCGTCTTTGTTGGAATTGTGAATGACTTGAATCCCCGGCTGAAACATTCACAAAAGCTTTCAGAATCTCCAGAATCCCCCACTCACCTCCTTTGACGATGACTTGTACGAATGCAGGTAGCTCTGCAAGTTCTCCCGAGCCACACTGTGCATTTGTACTTGAGCCCTAAAATTGAGAATGTATCCGATGGAAATATCCATCTTTTTGGTACTTACCTCGAAAAATGTATCCTTTGGGAATGCGCGCCTTGGAAAGATTTATGCGCCGCCCGTCTCCGGCCCTCCTCCTTCTCCAATCAGCTCCCTGTTTCGGCTTCTTCTTTTCCAAAAACCAAAATTGTTCCAATTGGATTCGGTTCGTTAGCATGTGCATTCACGCCTGATTGGTCCGGCAGGCCCGCTGGCTTTTCGGACGATTTGCACAGGTGTCGGTTGAAAAGGGGTGCTTTATGTCGGACAGGTGTTTGCCATGAAAGGGAATGATACAACACGACGGGTTAGATCGGTATCATGCCGCCGAGTCAAGGTTTATGTGGGTCTCGCAACGATCACCTTCCTACGAAGCCATAACGTCATCTGGAAGCGCCCACAGCTTCTGACATTTCGTTTTGAATCCCATCTGAAAATCCCGTCATTTATCCCGAAATGTCTTATTCGAAATGACAAGATTCTTGCAAGTTAATCCAGCCATTCACCCCCGCCCATCTCGAGCTCATTGTGCTCCTTTAGGTCCATGGTCCCTCGAAAGAAAACAGGTGTATAAAAAATGCTTTTATCCAGGTTAATTGCCAGTAATCCGGGAAAAGAGACCACCTGCCCTTGGGTCATTTGAGATTTGGGTTTCTTAATGGACAGGAGAGTAACTTGGCCGAACTTGAGAGCTTTCTGAAATAGAATCGAGTTCCAAGATTCAGAATCCTCCTTCCAAAGAAGCACTAATTCATGTGAAACTGAATCAATCTATTCTAGCCCCTGTAAGCTTTCCGAATCCTTAGCTTGTTCTGTTCACACCTTCTCCTCCTCCTCCTCCTCCCAACGGACCTTATCTCCATTTGTCTCCTCCTCCCAATTTGAAAAACCGCCATCCTCCTCGCAGCGTCTCCCGTCGTCTCGATTAGCGATGATCTCATCTCGCATTTCACATTTCGCCCCCTCCAGATTACCATCTTTGCCATCACAACCCGTCAAGTTTGTACACAGTAGACCGCACCTTAAACCCAACTACCAACATGATATCTCTCTCTGATCTTGCAAATTCAAATGCGCTTCTTGCGTGACACCTTCCCTCCCGGGCCAGCTGGACTGTTTGGAGAGAGACACAACCATCTGGGCGTTCAATTAGCATTGTGCATGTCCCCCCTCAAAAGGGGTCGGACCCACCACCGATTCAAATATAATTGCGTGCCGTCTCTTTTCGGAGCTCCGTCTGTCACCTAGGCGAACATTTTCAAGTGCCGAGAAGAGAAAAGAGCCGAGTGGTAATTGAGAGAGGAACATGCTAATTGGCAATACGGATTTGATAGGTACTTTGGAGATAATGAGCAGTAACAGACCGAGCACTTGTTACTAGATTGATGGACTGTCTATTATATGTTCCCTAACCTGAGCATATGTGCGCGGGGCTGGTCTCGCAGCGATTTCAAACCTTCAGATCAAAAAATTTCAGGGAATTTTGACCTACAAGCCTGAAATCACTAAGAGATCAACCCGCGAAGCGTATAACTAGGTGTCAGAAACGCATCCTTTGCGACTGTTCACTCCGATTCTCTCCAGAAGACGTCAAAGGCTTCTGAATCGTCTTGACGCCTTCTTCGTTGGCCTGGTCCGGCTCCAACACCTTGACGCTTTCCCGGTGCCCTTCCTCTTCTACCGTACCTCTTTCCACCAGCTTCTTCCCCTTCTCCCATCCATAATCAATCGGGTTTGTTGACATGTTGCGTGTCGGTGTCATTAGTCGTCTTATAACTGTTTGCCCACCTTCTGCTCTTTTCTACTTGTCAACTCTTTTACTCTCCCACCCAAATCACCGTCTTACCACCCCAATTACCACCTAATCTCTGTTTCACCATCCGATGCTTATCTTCTTCCCTCCTTGAAACATCAACAATTCATCTAGGGCACCGACTAATGAGATTATCCAAAGATTACGGGAGGGAATTTCAAAATTTCTCGAATTCGAATCTCCCCACAGTACTCCCCACTTGACCCATTCCGTTTCCGGTCGATTACCTAATCAGTCTGTGTGTACATCATCACAACTTGTCACTCCCCCCCTTCGTCTTCTAATCCCTCATCCATTATCCCGGGGATCAAATGTCCCTCTTACACCGGGGCCGAACGGTCCGGATCAATGGTCCCGAAGTATCGGATTTCGACGGTCCGAAAGGTCACCAGACGGCTTCTTGTTTTTTACGGGTATCAATGTCTCTGTTTATACTATCCGTGACTCACAAAGATCTGAATGGTCCCAACTTCCTGTCTTAGCACACGGTCCAATGTAAACAGACGGAAGCGAGCAACTTGTCTGTTTAGGTTGGGTAATGGAGAGAGGGAAACGGCTTTTCGTGGTGGGACCAGAAATAAAATTTGGCTGAATTCTTGGAACTGAAAATTGAATTTCCTCCCATTTTCAGCCCGATTTCCTCAACTTTCCCACTCCAATTTGCCACTTTCCCATCTCAATTTGTTCTCAAGTACTGCCAAGTAACTGTCTTCTTTTTCTTTTTGCTTGTCCACATGTTGCATGTCTTCCGACCGACCGAATCGGTCACATCTGTCCTTTTTTCACAACCTTACACCACTCCGAAAGGCCCGTATTTACGGTCAGTTGCACCGGAAAAAGAGACCTCCCCGGATGGTTGCTTATTTGTTTTTGAACACGGGAGGTAAGTTCGCTCCAATGAGATATGAGACTGAAAGTTGATTTCGCTTGTTCTTATCAGCTTATCACTCACTCCTAAGCTCCCTGGCCTAACTTCCCAACACTCGAAACCTAGTTCCCCTACCGTAGCCAAACTTTTCCGCAACTCTCTCCTCCCGTTCCCATCGATCTCACTCAATTTGTCAGTCGATTTTTCGTGCCCCTCAGAAACTGTCTCCTCGCTCGTTTCACCCATTATTTCTCCCCCAATTTGACCTCAAATTTGACGCGTGTCTTCCCCGTCCCTCCGCCCCTTTTCTCCATTCAAATCGCCGCGGCAACATCAAACAACCCGCCCTTCCAACTGATTCACTCGCTACCTCCCATTACGCCCCGAAATTACTCACCTGTTACTAC
>LR538574.1:148750-201765 GCA_900536315.3 Caenorhabditis becei
TGCCATTCATGGGTCATTATCTACCCTTCCCGTTCTGCCTGTGGCTGGCGACCGGCATTCGAATGGCGCAGAAGAACTCGGTGTCGGCCGCCATCTGCTGGTGTCTCAGAGATAACGTAATCTGAAGGATTAGTGGGATTCCCACAAACGGATTGATCCACTAATTACCCGAACAGTCCACTTTGACCTTTCAAACACCCCTAAACCCATCACCGGGACTCTCACCATATTGTCTTCCTGCACTCACACCCCCAAGCGACGCATTCACAGTCTGTAACGCCACCTGCAACAGGAACGACGCTGGAATCGATCTTGTCGTGTCGTTGAGTCTTTCAGTCTCCGCCCCCTTTTCAGAAGGGCCAGGTAACCCCTTCCAGAATCGTCTTCCATATCCCCATTCCCGTCTTGTCTTGAAGACGTCCTCTGCTGTTTCATTCCCCATTCCCTCCCAAACCAAAGCCCTTCTGAATCCCAAGGTCTCCTGTCATATTCTTCATGATTTCTTCATGAATCATCTCAACTTACCTTATATTTTCTTTCCCCTGGGCGTATCCCTTCTGCTAATTTTGCCAAGCCGTCCCCTTTTTCTTCTTTTTCTTTTTCTGAGGGTCACACGAAGAGAGACAATGCTGAAAGCCAAGAGACGCAGACACGTTGAAACTCGCCAACATTTTAGAGAACGGTTGCTTTCGCCGGTGACTGCACACTTCCTTATCAGTCGCTTTCCAACCATTTTGTCAGTCTGCGGCCTCTTGAACTTGTCTAGTCCCTCGTCGGGCCGACCTCTTCTTTTTCTGCCAGCTATTATTGTCGGCCACCTGCGCACACACACACACACAGGGCCTTCTCACACACCATTTAGCATGGGCGGCCCCTTCGGACCAGAGACGCAGAGCGGTTCTGGGTGTGTTGGTGGGGCTAGTGGTGGTGGGGCCGACACACCGCCCGTCCGGCCGTCCTCCGTCCCGCCACCCGTCATTTATTTGAATTTTATGGATCCTTTTCGCCCCGTTTCGTTCCACACACTTCTTTTTCACCTCCTGCTGTGCCCCGGGGTCCCCTTCGTGCCATTCCATTCATTTGCATTTGATAATTGGCGCGCAGCTTTTTCGAATTTGGAGCGTCTTTTCGGCTGAAGTTGCGCCATTACGCCATCTGGTACCCTAGGAGACAGCTGTTTTTGGACGAATTATTGATTTCTTGCGCTACAATGGCCTAGATTTGTGAAAAAACCACTAAATTCCACGAAAACATCATTTGGTGCCCATATAATTTCGAATTGGCGGCCATTATCTTGTTGGTGGCCTAACTTTCTCCGGCTAGTCCCTTGCAGTTTTTTCTGCTTTTTTTGCACATTCCTTTGTTTATTTCTCCAATTTCTTCGATTTCCTCCCTTCTCTTGTCCTAATTCAAAAATTCAAATCTTCAGAATTCCAAAATGATAGCCGATGACGAACTCGGCGATGAGGTGAAGGTGTTTCGCCGGGATGAAGACGCCGACGACGATCCAATGTGCGGCGGCGAGTCTTCGGAGCAGCAACTCGCAGATGATAAGAAAGAAGCAGTCATGGAAGCAGAACTCGACGGTCGGAATCCTGTGATAAATGGTGAGTATTTCGGACATTTTGAAAAATCTGGAAACTCGAGAAAAGTTTTATTTTCGCTGATGGAGCGGAGCAATTTGCTCATAAATATCTTCCGAAACCCTATTATCACACAAAAATTTTTATGGACCACCCATCCCACCTCAGTGAGCAAAACGAAGGGTTCCATTACACATTTCGAACGATGAATAAGTATGAAATCGCCCCGAAAACTTATCAAAGCCTCTTGTGCAACTCGTTCAAAAAAGAACATCTTTCGGTCCAGTAGTTATGACCGATGATGATGACAAGTTGCGCAACTGCATAATGACGGAAAAGGATGTTGCGTGAGCGTTGTCGTCTCTGCCGTTCGCACGCTCTTTCCGGCTTATCGCGGGACCATGTATGTGTGCTAATCCGACAAGTACACCTACTTGAACAAGTTCTTTTTTGTGTGCTAAGAGCGATGGACTGTAGAGATGAATTGAGCTGGGAAAGGGACGAAAAATCAATTTGAAACCAGTTGCAGGTCTAAAAGACTTTATCAAAGCGGAACCGTCGCCGTCATTTCCCCTCATCCCGGGCTTCATGCCCGGTGCACCGTTCAGTCCTGGATACACGGCGTTACCGATGTTTATGCCCTTGATGATGGTGAGTTTTCATAAGTTTTCACAAATTTGAAATAAAAAAAACTGAAAAGATTGGGTCTCGTCGCGACGAGACCAATTGCGAGCGATAGTTCCTCGAAAAGACACCTCGCTTCCTCCGTGTCGAATGGCGTGTCGCGAGTCAATTTGCAACGAAACCTCATCTTCTTCTCGCTACAACAAACCGAACAAAACATGTCAAGAGTCTCGCTCCGTTGCAAATTATTTCCTCTTCTTCTCCCGCTGGTAATTATCGCGCCTCCTCCTGGTTGTTCCCGACACCGATACAATAGACGAAAAGAGACAATTAGACACCCCGGTGGTAGCCCACCAGCCATTACATCTCCATGTTTGGACATCCTCGTCCCGACAGACAAAAGTGAACAAAACAATGCGACGAGGTGTCTTTTGGACGATGATGACCCGGGAGGGGAGGGCTCTAATTGCTTCCGGCACTTGATTGGTCGCCAACGCGAAAAACAAATAGTTTTTGAAAACGGTTACGGTAGCCGGGGATTCTTGGCTGCTTCACTGGCCGCACCCGCCTTTTCGCGCACTGTTTGCTCGCCCGTGTAGCTGATCGTTATCAGTATATCAGTCGAGAGCATCGCACTCGAACGAGAGAACAAGTGTACACGGAAACTCATCCAACTCATTTCAGCCTGGCCCCTACGGACTCCGATCTCCAAACCCGATGATGCTTCCGATGGCACTGAGCCCCTCGTTCGGAATGTTCCCGACGAGTCCGTTCTTCGGACCACAAGCCGCTGCTGTTGCCGCCGCTGCCGCTGCCAAGCAACACCTCGAGAACGCGGCGCCGATGCACATGCGAGGAGGACCTCTGAACCCGTTGAATCGGATGCACATGCCGCCCTACCTGCCACCCGGAATGATGCCGCAGAACGGAGACAGACGGGGGCACGGCGGTGGAAAGGTGAAGAAGGAGGATCACATCAAGAAGCCGTTGAACGCGTTCATGTGGTTCATGAAGGAGAACCGGAAGAAGCTGCTCGAAGAGATTGGCAACAACGAGAAGCAGAGTGCAGAGCTGAACAAGGAACTCGGAAAGAGGTGGCACGACTTGCCGAAAGAAGAGCAGCAGAAGTACTTTGAGATGGCCAAGAAGGATCGGGACACGCATAAGGAGAAGTACCCGCAGTGGTCGGCACGGGAAAACTACGCAGTGAACAAGAAGAAGACGAAGAAGAGGAGGGACAAGAGCATTGGTGAGTTGATTCTCGAGTTTGAAGCAGAAATCTAACTTTTATTTTTTCAGCTTCCGAGAACAGTGATCAGAAGAAGTGCCGGGCCAGATTCGGAGTCAACAACACGGAAATGTGGTGCAAGTTCTGCAAGAGGAAGAAGAAGTGCGAGTACGCGACGGACCGATCCGGCTCGGACATGAACGATGCTCACGACGGTATGGGAACGAGTGGAGCGTGCAGCAGCAGCAGTTCCGAGAGCCACTCGCCCACCGGATCCGTCGCCACCGATCAGGCCCTCGTCGCGGCGGCCGTCCAGCAACAACAGAACCAGGTCGCCCTGGCCACTGCTCAGTTCCTGCAGATGCAAATGCAAATGCGGAATCCGTCAACGTCTCTGGGACCATCCCCTCTTACGACAAGTTCAGCTGCTCACACGCCGGTGGAAGATGCGAACGCGTCGGACTCCGAGTCAGATGTCGACGACGATGACGAGGAGATCGACCCGACGGTCATGGCGCAGACCCAGGAGGTCATGATCCACGATGCGGTGTGCACACTGTAAGCCCCCGTCGCCAGCCCCCCGAATTCAAATTCTCCCCGTGCACAGTCCACCCATCAAAGCTTTCATGTCTTCGGATCATTTCCAATCTCTTCATCACCTCTGATCTTTCTGGTTTCGTTTTGTTTCAATTTCAAGTATCGTTCATATTTCTAGGCCAAAATCTCTTTTATATATATAATAAGTTAATTCCTGAAGCGGGTCTCTACGTCGGCGTCTCCTCTCTCTCTCTCGCAACTCTTCTGTTCCTCTTTTTGCATTTACAAACCCCTCCAAAATTTCACTTAAAACCACTAGGACCAAAGATTATTGTACACTCTCCCCAGCCCATTCTCTCTTTCCTCCCCTCCTGATTTTTAATTGTTTATTGATTGAAATATTGTCACATTTCTCGTCTCTCACATCTCTCTCACTCATCATCATCATCAACTCTTTTCTCTTTTCTAATCCTAATCCCATTCTTCCTGTTTCATGTTCATACCATTTTTCACCCCCTCTTTTGACTCGAACGAGTCCGCCACCCAACACAGAGTTGACTTTCACAGTTTCCCACGGAAATAAATGACAATTTTTAAAACCTGCGTGACCATTCTCTTGATTTCCTTCCCCGTTCCGCTTATCATTTTTGCTATCATTGCGATAATCGCTTCGTGGATTCAACAGTTCCTCTCGTCGAAGCTATCATCATGCCGGATGATGCCTACGAGTTCTTGGGGCCTGATTTAGTGAGTTGGGTCTCGCCACGATTGTTTCTCAAAGGGAACATTTTGCAGCTGGCTCCACCGCCCCCAGCGCAAGGAGTGCCTCCTCCGAACGGTCCCCCGGGTGTCGAAGTACCGCAAGCCCCTGCCAACGAACTGGTCCCCACATCGGCCGCCGAAAAGTTCCAAGTGCAACCGACGGCTCCCGAAACGAAAAGAGGCGGCTCGACGAGCAACTCGAAGGAGTCGATCAAGAAGACGGGCAAAGGAACGAAGGGAAGCGGCGGCAAGGGCAAGAGCCGTAAGCACGCCACCTCGACGTCTCGCGAATCGGAACCGATGCCGTCGTTGGGCGCGTTCAAGTGTCAGATGATCTTCAGCGCCATCGCCGTCACCGCATCCGTCGGACTCACTCTGATGGTCCTCATCGACGGATTGCTCTGAACTGTCGGAAGACGTGGTCTCTAATCTCGCATGCATCTATTCTCAAACGCTAATAAAGTTTTTTATCCTCTTCTGACATAGCAAATTCAGACTTATTAGATACATCATTATTATTACTCCCTAATAAAGGAGTCCTTATTATCATTATCAGTGTCTATTATTACATCTACAACCCGTTTCCAACTTCTCCGATCCTTCCTCAAGCCGGCGGAGCAAATCGAATATTAAGATCCTGATCATTGTCATGTCCGAGATTCGCTCCGATGTACAGAGGATCGTATCCCGGCATCCCGACGACTACCCCCATTCCATTCCCCTCCTTGTCATGGATCTTCGCCGAAGAGGACAGTTGACCCTGCAATGTTCGGTCTATTGGGATAACACGAGGCCAGGCTACCAATTCCATCAGTTGCTCGTGGAGAGGCATTCTTTCTCTTCGAAGAGCTTCGCTCTTGGCTCTGTGGTACTTGAGAAGTTGTCGTTCACACTCGAATTCACTCTCCGTCAAACAGCTCATCTTGGCTCTATGGAGCACACTTTCGGGAGATTCTTCATGAGCCCTGGTGTCGATTCCTTTCTCGAAGATTCTGAATTGGAAATAGGTTTTGAGGATGCAACGAACTCTCACTTCTGATTCACAAAATGCAAGTTGATCGGTTCCATATTGGGGATCGGCAGGTAAATCCCGTTGATTTCCTTCCGATTATTTACAAAAAGCCCATCAGTATCTAGTAGGCGATGCTCATCTGGCAACCCGAAACTTGCTCCCGCAGACATTTCGTTTTCAGTGTAATGGTAGAAGGCTTTGGGGACAGTCAGCTTCTGTCCATCGACCGGAATCTACAAGGAGATTGGATTCAAAACAGTTCATATAAGATCGGGTACCTGCAAGTACGGTCTCGCTCCGTACGCCTGTCCGTTCTCGATGGTCCCGAACGAGAACTTCAAATCGTCGTCGTCCTGCTTCTCCCTGTGCCGATCTACGACTCCGGAAGCCACGAAAGAGACAAAAAGTGATAAAAATAAGGGAAGGCGCATGAAACGGAATGGAAAGTGATATGATAACAATGGGAATCACCGTTTGACATTTGACCATATCCAGGGGAGCGAGAGACAGGTTCAGAGGAGGGAACCTGTTCCGAAAACCGGATCGAGAGAGGAGGATCAAAAGGAAAGGTGGCAGAGGTAGAGAAGGTGATAAGGGAACGATTAAGAAGAGAGGGAAGCGGTGTTTGAACGTTCAGAGATTAGATGGAATGAGGGTTTATTCAGATTTATTAAGAGTTCAAGTCGCCACCAGCTTCATCGCAACCGATGCTCCCGTTGGCTTTGCGACCGTCTTGAACAGATTGGCCACGTCCTTCTCGTCTCCAGTCAACTGAAATTGTCTCTAGAGACCCCAACTTTCAATTGAACCCTACCACACTGTTCAGCACGACTAACTTTGCCTGCACGGGCGGTCCCTTCTTGTGTGTCACTGCCACGTCGACAGTCTTTCCCGGATCGACAACTCCGAACACTGGATTGACCCTGAAACTTGTCAATAAGACCTGGAGGACGAGAGAAAGCTGACTGATAAGTTGCATTGTCGGAGAGCTTGATCTTGAACATGACCTTCTTGTCGTGGATGCTCTTGATCGTCAGCTTCGTCTGATTCGTGACGATTGCCTTGAACTGGAGATCAGTGCTGGGGATGAGAACAACTGAAAGATATGAAGGAAGTGCGCTCTATGGCCAACTCACTGTGTGGTCGGCAATCCACTGGAATTGGAGGATCCTCTTCCTTCTTTTCCTCTTTCTTTTCCTCTTTCTTCTCCTGAACTTCCTCCTTCTTCGTCGCCTCTTTCTTCACTTCTTCCTTCCTCTCTTGCTCACTCACTTCATCCTCCATCCTCATCACACTACTCTTCTTCATTATCACACTCTCCTTCTTCTCCATCGGCTTCCCGTCCTCCAATCTTTGCTGTTCCGACTGCTTCATCGGCTTCAACTCGCTCCTCTTCTCCACCTCTGTGTTCGATACTTCTCTCTTCAACTCACTTCCACTCTCACTTTCCACAACTTCCTTCCGAAGACTCTCATTTGACTGAGGCTTCACTGACTTTGGAACTTGTGGAACTTGTGGAGCCATCTTGGACATCTTCGACTTTCCGTACTTTCCTGGCTGAAAACATCTTGTTATCTAGAGCAGATTTGCCTTCTCACCCTGGCAGTTTCCGTCGAGAAGTCATTCTCGACCCTTTTCTTATTCTTGGCTCCAGAACCCGAACATCCGGTAGCCCAGAAGATGGATACAATTGGAATTGCAACGAAGAGAACGATGTCAATTGTCATCGAGAATATGGGAATGAGGTGGGCCACAGGGGGGCGCCAGGTGAGCGACGTGAAGAGACGAGGCTCACGTGAACTGACCTGCACGTTGAATTCCATCAGTCGGAGCAGTTCAATATCTTCCACGTGGTTGTCAGACATGCAGTTCTGCTGATAGCATCTCGGTAAGTGATTTGTGGAGGTAATACTGATAAGCTGATTACAGTGCTGATAAAACAAGAGATCTCTCACAATCATTTCAACACTTCGCTTGCGCAGAATCAATTCGGAACATTTCAAAACGTCTCAACACAATGGCGCAATGTGAGCTCGTCCAGTTGCCAGTGGGAAGTGTCTGTGGAAAGTGGACGATTCTGAAGAAGTTGGGCGAAGGAGCCTTCGGAGCAGTCTATCTGGTGCGTGGCAAGGAGAGCAAGGAGCAGGACATCGAGTACGCACTGAAGGCCGAAGCGGAGACGGATCCGTTGGGACTGCTCAAGATGGAGGTGCTCGTCATGATGGAGGTCAAGAAGCAGAAGATGACGCCGAGTCGGCACTTTCTGGAACTCGCCGATCGGGGCAATGTGCCCGGAAAGTTCAACTACATTGTGATGACTCTGGTGGGAAAGATTCTGCAGAACTTGAGGGAAACTGCCAAATACAACAAGTTCACCTTCGGAACCGCCATTTCCGTGGGGAGACAGTGTCTGGAGGCCATCGAGGATCTGCACAGTTTGGGCTTCTTGCACAGAGACATCAAGCCGGGAAACTTTACGATCGGCCGGAAGGAACCGACGGATGAGCTTAGAAAGGTAGGTTTATGGAGGTTGTTCTCTAGCAAAACTACATTTCAGGTGTACATGCTGGACTTTGGAATGGCCCGCAAGTTCGCCCGTGACGACGGAACTCTCCGCAATCCGAGGGCTCGTGCCGGATTCCGTGGAACCGTCAAGTACGCTCCACTCGCTTGCCACATCCAGAGAGAGCAGTGCCGGAAGGACGACATCGAGAGCTGGATGTACATGATCATCGAGATGGCCGTCGGAGGACTTCCGTGGAAGAATCTGACTGATATGGAAGCGATCGGGGCGCTGAAGAAGGAGTGCAAGACGACGAAGCAGAGATGTCTGTTCGGAGGATGCCCCAAGGAGTATCTGGAGATCTTTCCGATTCTCGACAAAGGAAAGTTCTTCGATGTGCCCGACTATCAGGCGATTTACGAGCTTCTCGAGAAGGCGATGATCAACACGAAGGCCACGGAGTACCCGTATGACTGGGAGAAATTGAACTTCTTCCACTGATAAGATTGATTCGATATGTGTGTACAGATAAAGTTTGATAGATAAAGTTTGATATTGGTGATGGGAGATAAGAAAGATAAGATCAGTGGAATTGGAAACGAGTGCCACCAAGTGGAATTAGGACAGCCGTTGCATTCGTTGCGCAAGGACTCTGCCGAATACCAATTATTACTCGCAACCAAGATTATAACACGGTGGGCTCGGCGAGCAAAGATCGCCTTCCATTATAATTATAACGTTTTGCCACCCAACGTGTTCACATTCGGACAGTGGATACGGAGGGTGGATAAGAGGATTAACGTGCGAGAGGGGGGACACCTGCTCTTTCCGTTCGGAGCACTCACACTCTCATGACATCCTTGCGTTTCCTTGACACCACGTAGCATTCCGTAAAGTATCTCACTATAGTTAATTTAATATTTTTGTCTGATTCTTGTTGGAATATATTTGTATACTCAATATTAGTACGCCGAACAAATTTTATCCAAAAATATCAACTGGTTCCTGAGAAAGAGCTGTTGTAGTGCGCGGCGAGGGGGCGGAGCTTAGCCGAAAACTGAGATTGTCAAAAAATAACACCAAACTAGGAAATTGGTGAATTTTTGCATACTGGCACATTTGTAACTCAAAAAATGTTTGTGTCTATAGACTATGGTACTCACAAACTGAGTGTATTCCAATGTTTTCATACTCTTTTCCATACTCTTCAGATTCGTTCATGTTTTACGGTTTCTCCAGTTACCGACGAACGCAAACATATCAAATTGATTCATCAATGCACAATACAGTTTCCCACGGCTCGCAAGAACATCAAAGATATGGTAATCGGGAGTTTCTCCTGCTCTCTGCCACCTCTCTCCCCCTTCGAGAACATTCGAAAGTATCATTTTAATTGGGATTCTCCACCGGAACTCCACGCCTTTCCTGCTTTTTCTGTTCAACCACGAGACGTTTGAACTTGAGAATAGGGTGCTTTCTCCGTCTTGATTCGAATATTCGACACACCTACTCTAATCACTAACCCGACGTCTGCGTCTCTACAGGGTCTCGCGCTCTCTCGTCGCTCAAGGTCATGCGAGTGGAAGTTCATCTGTGCATAGCTAGACGACAATTGTCTAGCAAGGATTGATATCTTTCGGAATCATTCCTTCTATTTCTATCTTCCAACCCGTCACTAACCTTCTACTATCAGATATCTTCCCCCACTCAAATTCCCTCTTAACATTAGCACCCACTGATATCTTCCGCAATCAGTCATAAACTTTTCCCAGTCAGTACACATATCAATTAACCAATGCTCTGCCCTCCCGTCCCGAATGAAGGCGTTTTGCAACTTGCCGTCTGTCGTCTCTTCAACACCGCACGCTCTCTCGCGTACCATGTGTCATCAGTTCGCAATAACATTTCATTCTCTCCGTTAGCTTCCACTTCTCACAAACTATCTTCAGCTCACAGAGCCACAGTCCGATGACGGACAACTTGGTGTCCGGGGCGTGCATCAACCGTGCGCTGAGTCATCTCATGAAGATCAACGATGTGTTGTCTTTGTACTACACCAACACTCTGGATCCGGACAAGTTTTATTCGAGAGACGAGAGAATGAAGATTATGGAAAACTTCTTGACGAAGATGAATCTGACGGAGAAATGTGAGTTGAGTCGGGGATACGGTAGATGCATGTGATTGTGTTCCAGACACTCCACGTTGTGTCGAAGCGGCCATTGAGAACGAGACGCGGCGCCGTGATGTAAGTGTTGCTTTGTTGGAACAGTCAACCCACAGTGATTCAGAGATCCCCAGTTCCGAGAGACTACTTCACGAGACCGCCTCAAAACCCGGGATCCTTCATCCTGACTGATGTCCCAAAAGTCGTCGGTGACAACTTTTCGGGAAAAGTCTACCTGATCTTTCTGGAGTGCATTGAGGATCCTCCGAAAATCGAAGAGCTCGAAAAGAAGAGGATCCTAGTGCCGGATCGGAATTACGATAAACAGGTCTTACACAAAGCCGCCGCGTTTTTGCGTAACGAGTTGTGTGAGTGTGACAAGGCAGAGTTATCGAACAATCTGATGAGTTTCAGTCGACGGGCCCACTCTCGTGAAGGCTTTCCAGTACTTCATTGAGATTCCTGACATCAAGTCGCTCATCGGACATGATGCACAGATAGATCCTCTGCCGTCGGCTAAAGATCACAACTACACTCTGATGACAAAGGTGTCGAGAGTCCGAGATGAAATCATTCTGGCGCAGAAGCACATTGTAACCCTTCCGACATTCCCCGACAAGACGCAGATCTTTGTTTTCAGCCTCCCTACGTCTCCAAGTTCTTCGATTTGGTCTTTGAGAGATATTTCGAAGATCACTACGCCTTGGAATGTGTGTATTTCGATAAGCGAATGGTTCTTTTGGACAGACTTCCGCAGATGCCAACGGGGGTGAGCTTGTTCTGAATGAGTCCTCTACTAATACTTCAATTGCAGACAAAGGGAAAAGGTGTTGTGAAGAACGAGTTGGTCAAGATCAACGAAGACGACCGTTACGAACTTGACATAAAAGTCCTCTCCGAAGCTCATCCTTTCCTTCGTGAAAGAATGGGAAGCAAACTTGGAAAGGAGTTCATCGAGGCGTTCCTCCAGCACATGCAGACGACGTTCCCGGGAAGAGCCAACGGAAAGCCGCCCAGATCCGCGTTGTACTTCGCAGAGAGATTCTTCTTGTGGGCTGCGGAAACCCTGGAGTTCGAGAAACATCTCGTGGAACCGTACAAATCAATGTACACTTTCCACACGTGTGTCCCCTTCAAGATGTTCTGCTGTCGCGTCGTGCACCTTCCGAGCTCGATAAACGGTGAATTCTCAGCATTCATCATGATGGACGACATTCTCAACACTCTCCGTATCTACGAGAGCATATACGGTCCCCTGGATGTTAGTGAGTGGGTTGTCTGTTACATTCTCTTCATTTTCTGATTCCAGAGATCCGTGCTCCAGACCGTCCGGGCCCTCCCCCTACTTACATGCACTTCGTCAAAGCCGACAAGTACGAGGATGAGTTGCGGAAGAAGACTAACAACAAGATCGTCTTCGAGATGATGAGCCTGACGCACGTCCAAATATCCGGCATGTCCCTCTTTCCGATTCCCGGTCCTTTCAACCGTCTCTGTACCACTCCTGCCAGCATTCTGGACGTTGTTTTGATTGCCTTGGTCGACAAACTGCGGCTGGGAGTGCTTCTTGACCCGAAGCATCCAGAGGTGGTCAAGTACGGGAAGAACTTGGCGAGTCACTTTCCAACAGTGAACAACTTTGTTCTGGTCGACCTGCAAGTACTGCGTGAGCTGAAGAAGGACACTTTCGCCTTGAAGAAGTACCAATCGGAACACTCACCCAAGGCGACAGAGCTGCTAAACGAGCAGCTCCAGCTATACCAATGGGTCGCAGACAACAAAGCCGTTCAGCCCGAACAATTAAAGATGACCTTCAGACGCATCGTTCTCGTCAAAGCCTTCCCCTGGGTAACCCTTCCGACTCTTCCCTAAACCGCCTTTGTTCCAGATCGCCGAAATGATGCATTCCATGTTCTGCACCGGAAACATGTGCTACTACTCGTTCCTTCGCGACTTCAAACCATATTTCGGGCCTTGGCCAAGAGATATGGACCAGAAGTTCTACGAGTTCAAGTGCAATGCGCTCCACGAGAGATTCGAACCCGACGACAATCTCTTTGATCGTCTCAAAGAGCCTTCTCCCCTATAAGCTCTTGCCGTCCTTTCTTATGAAACTCTTTTTTCCCCCGTTTTCTGTTTTCTAGACCCTGTTTTCCTCTCACTTCCCACGTCTCCTTCATTCCGCTGTTCGGGATCTTATCCTATTCTTACTTTGACAATCTGAACACTTGCTCAAAACGACTCGCGAATTCTTTGTTTCCGTTGTTATATTTCATATCTCAAGGAACACATCACTACTGTCAAACTTTATCTATATCAACCCACATATCGAATGAACCTTATCAGTGAAAAAAACACTCAATTTCTCTGCAAGTAACGTGAACTGGCCCAGTTCAACATAACCTAATTGTACACGTGTCCGGTCCCCCTCCACGTGTCTCGTCTGTCTCTTCGCCCATCGGTTCTCTCGCTGCTCTCCATTCCAGCCATGAGATTCCTTGTGATCCTGGTGATCTTCTACTTCGTCTCCGGCTCTTCAACCCCTATCCCTATCCCTTCGGAAGTTGGAAAAGGGCAGAAGTTCGTGGACGGACTCCAAGATGCTATCAAAACCAAAGACAAGAAGAAGATCGGCGAGTTCTTCGAGGACTCTTTCGTTTTCCATGGATGCGACAAGAACTTCACTAAAAGTAAGCCACCATAAGTATGTCATCTTCTAATCCCCGTTTTCCAGCCGACTCCATCAACCTGATCAATGCCCTCGGGCCCCAAATGGCCCAAATCATTCAGAAGAACATGGAGATCGTCTACATCGGCAACATCTTCCGAACCACCATCCAGGACTCGTTCATCCCGATGACCGCCGAATGGAAGATGTCTCCGCAGTGGAAGTTGGCTTCGGGAAGCAACGCCTTGTGTCCGGAGAAGAAGCCGCCGTGAGCGATCGGAACGCCCGAAAAGGCATCGGAAACTTTTGCAATGAGAAACAAAATAATTGAATGGAAAGTATGATAGTTTTATATAAGTAGTTATTATGTATGTAATAAAGATTTAGTAATGTCAAATATTGTTTGATCTTTCGCTTCCAACGGTTCCTCGGTTCCCATCCCTCCGAAGAGTTCCCATTTCCCCTCTGGGAACACAGTCGGCTTCCCATCTTTCAAATCCCGATTTCCAGTCCATCTTGTCATTTCTCTATTCGAGATGGCTCTTCTTCCCCTCCTCGCCTTCCTGTTCCTTGTCTCACCGGCTTTTTCGGAACGTCACTTCTTCGAAGAATTGAAGCCAATCGATCCGACACTCGCGATGCAGGTCATGAAGTTGCACTCGAAGCTTTTGAACGCCTTCGACAAGAGGAACTACGATGAGTTCATGGACTTTGACAGGGAATTCGTGCTTTGGTGGTGCAACACGGACTACACCTCCACCCAGTTCATAGAGTTGGCCAAAAAATACCGAGACTCGCTTCCCAGTGGAACAATTATCAAGGTAATGATAACTATAATGATAACTATAGTGCCAGTTTTCAGTACGCTCTGACGAGTGCCCAGGAGACACGCCATGGTCCCGCAGGACCAATCTTCCGCATGCATTACATGGTCAACGGTGACCACCAAGACTTTGAGATTGGATTCGAGAAGCACGTCTACTCGACTGGAATCAGATGGCGGTGGGGGTCAGTGACAAAGATCGGATGTTGGGGAACCACGCGTCACGGACCGGTCCCTGATGATAACCTGCACACAAAAGTTATCTCTTGATGCTTTTACGAATAAACGGGGTCATATTTCGCCTGAATTGTTTGTGTGGTTCCTCTGAATCACAGTCAGTTAGCAGTTCTAAAAACTGATGCATTACAATCAGGCGTTGCTCAACAGTTGTTGATCAGGGGCTGATTGTGAGTCATGAAGATTTATGTTTTTTGTTTTTTCGGGATCGAGTTCGGGTATAAAAAGGAGCTCCAGCTCATTTGCTCTTGAACTTTTCGTGATTTCACGTGAACTTTTGAAACACGTGGCACCGCCCTTCTCCGTTTAGTCATCCAACTCAACAGAGAGTTATTCATCGGAACGATGCGTCTCCTGTCGGTTTTCCTGCTCTTTGCGAGTCTTTCGGTGAGTTGATCCCTAATCCAGCCAGTCAGGAGACTTCCTTTTCCAGGCACTCCTCGTCTCTGCGCAGGAGCGCAACACCGACGATGACACTCCCGTCGCTCCGATCGTCCGAACTGCCGAAATGAACGCGCAGGACCTGAAACTGGCAAAACGAATCGGAAACGAGTTCGCCGAGGGAATCATGAAAGTCCGAGTCTCTCAGGACATCCACGACTTCAGCGACTGGCTTCTGGAGAGTGTCACCTTCCAGATTTGCGAGAATCGCCTTCATAAAGGTGAGTTGTTCAATGGAGAACTGATCAGTCAAATGATTCTCTAGGCGAGCTGCAATGGTACATCACCAAGGCGATCCTCGACCCGAAGACGTTCCCCGGGCAGCTTCAAATCGACGCCGTCGACGCCTACACTCGTGGAGACAACCTCTCGTTCGTGGCCGACGCCGACGGCTTCATCTTCGAAGCCAACGACCGCATCATTCTGGACTTCAAGAAGCAGAAGGACGGATCGTGGAAGCTGTCCCACGGAACCATTCTAACCTGCCGCAAGGCTACTTAGAGGTTCCGGCGATGGAAAGCGTTCGAATGGCAGAGACAAAATAGACGAGAACATGTTTGACTAATAACGCAATGAATTCTATAAATAAAAGGTTTTATGAGTTGTAAATGTGTTTTCTTCTGGAATCAGCAGGATGCAGACCTGTCGACTGAGTCGGCGGCAAATCAGTAGATCAACCCCCACCAGTTTTTGATCTTCTTCCGTTATCCGCCTATCTTGCCTACGTGGCTGTCCTCACCTTTTTCTGCTCGTGTTTTTCTCGAAAACGTTTCCAACGCATCAATCAATTTCGATTTTCCAGCACTTATCCACTCGTTTCTCGCACAATTTTACTTGTTCAAAACATGAAGGTATCTGGAACAAGGGACTTTTCAGAAGACCTCTTCCGTTTTCAGATCAGAGAGAAATGCGAAAATGTGACAGTGAATGCCGGAGAGAATTTGGCCAAGTTGAGAGCGAAAAACTATGTCCGGCCGTCCAAACACTCTGTTTTGCTGCCTTATTTCGATGAGTGAGTCGATTTTTTGAGTTTGTTCGTTGAGAAAATGAACTGGAATCTGACAGATTGGAAGAGAAAGCCGACGAGAACCTGCAACAGCTTCTGAACGGAGTCTACGCCTGCTACGCCACTGACAACGTCCGTGAAGGCGCCGAGTACACTGAGAATCTGCGAGAGTGAGGATTTCATCAATTTGGTCCTGCTATAACTCCCCGTTTCCAGTTACCTGAACACTTTCGGCCTTCGGATGCCCAAGGAGACACTCTTCAACCTGATCCGATTTTTCTACGAAGTGCTCTGTCGTGAGCATCAGCGAGAAGAGATGTTGGAATCGGCGATCAGCTGCCTTCGTCTGATCATGAGCCTCTCGGAGCCGTTGTCGTTCGGTTGGCGAGACTTGACACTCGAATGGCGGCCACTGTTCGATGTGTTCTCGAGGAGCATGGACCGGAAGATCAACAAGTATCAGTGGAGGGATATGGGCGAAGTGGCGAACAAACTCGCGAGATTCTACGATCCGAAGGGGCAGGAAGCCATCTGGAATGAGTGTATGAAGTACTACAGCTACGGAACCAATTTGACATACTTCATGACACATTGCTGGAACTTCTTGTCAATTCAAGGATTGACTGGAGAGGTGAGTGGAAGATCATTAGAATCAATCGATAATCTGTGGAGTTCAGGAGGTGAAGGAGTACTCGGTGGTTTGGATCAAGAAGCTGTGCGATATGTTTGTGGAGGCGGAGATGAATGAGTATTGGACTACTACATGTGTTGATTTCATAGCCGAGTGAGTCTACCTGCTTCTCCAGAAGGTTCTAATCCTATCTTTATAGTCTGGTAACAAGAGCCCCTGAAGCCATGGACATGAGTCCCCTGTACGATACTCTCTACACGAAGCTGATGCGTTCGTTCATGCTGACTGTCCGCGACGGAAAGATCGCTATCGGCGACGACACCGAGTCCGACAGTCTCCCGCAACTCACCGCCGTCTGCGCCTACACTATCGGCGGTCCCAACTCTTCGATTTCTCACTTCAAACGTCTCATCCAGTACATTCACTTCACCGTCTACCCCACCAACTCGGGAGAACACGACCACATGATCAACAAGTTCTTCCAGACCTTCATAGGGATCTTGCATAGTCGGATACAGCAGGAAAGATTGGATTATGTGAAGAGACGTGTCCCCAAGGAGTACTATCTGACGGATGCGGACATTGACGCTGTGACAGAGACCATTCTGGACATGGTCATCATGATGATGCACTCGGAGAACTTCAAAAGCGACTTTCAAATCATCTACATCCTGAACTCGATCAATCGGGAACTGGTCGCTCCGAAGCTTCTCGATCAGTGAGTTTCCCATCATCTGTCCCTCCTAATCCCTCCTTTCCCAGCTTCTACTCGGCGATCTCCGCTGTCACTGAGCCCCAGAGACTCTCGAACACGATCCAGTGCTTCTCCTCCACTATCTTCGACATTATCCGCTCGCCGCCTCCGGAATTCCGTGCTCCCCGTGACATTGTTTATGATTCTCACTGGATCAAGTTCATGGAGGAACAACGGAAGAACTGGTCGACGTACGAATTCGGAAGCGAAGTTCCGGAAGTGACCACTCACCGCTTCACCTCTCTTCGAGCTCACGCCTTCTACGTCATGGAGATCCTTGTCAATGAGATTAATGTGAACGACATCGATCGGACGCTTTCTGTTCTGAAGACCCTTGATCTTCTCTTCGCCTCCTTCCCCCTGATGGACTTCTCCTCTGCTGTCCAGTTTCACGGCGCAGAAATGAACGAAGACGGCAAGATCCTGTGTCTTCTCTCGAAAAGACTGCCACGTCTCCTGAAGTTTGCTCTGGAGAAAGTTCTCGTCGTCATCTCGTGCTTCTCATTCACCCCTCCGAAGTCCTCGAGTGCTGCCGCTGGAGCATCGATCTCCACCGAATCACAACAAGTCGAAGGGGAAGAGGAAGCCGTTCTGAAGAAATGGATTGAGAGCAACCTCTCGACAATGTTCGATAAGGTCGACAACAAACTCAAGGATGAGCTCTGCTCGATCATTTTCGACTTTGTGAAGACGTCAGAGTTCACCAACTACTGGGCCACAGACCTTCTCTCGACTGTCGTCTACCTCGCCGCCTATCGGAGCCGCAGCTTCTGTCGAAAGGTCGCAGAGCATGTGTTATCAAGACTCAAAGAGCTGCTCACAGAAGACGTCAAGAAGAGCAGGACTGCTCCGTCTGCACTGCTCTACAACGCGATTCTGGCACAAGCGATCTACTTGGTCCCGCACGGAATCTTGCTGGAACACGAGACGATCATCTTGGAAATCACCGATCTTCTGCTCTCCTCCGAGTGCAAAAGTGTCAACAAAGTGAGTTCAAAAAGCAAATCTAACATTTTTTTTTTCCTGTTTGCAGACGGCCACCAAAGGCATCAGCCAGATGATCTTCACGATGACCCAAGTGTACACCGAGTTCGCAGAGTCGCCCGAGAACTTGGCATACGTCAAACCGCTCAGTGAATGGAATCCCATCAAGGAGTGGGCACGGTGCAACGACTACTCGCAGACCGTCATCAAGTGGTACATTCCTGCGAAACCGGAGCTGGAGTTCACTCAACGCATCGCCAATCGATACTTCTACCCGGTCATCGAGCAGATCCAACCGGGGAAACTGGAGAGACACCAGCTGCGTCGGGCCGTTCGTCATCTGCGGACTCTCGTCGAAGGTATCCACGTGTTCCGTCACCCGGGTAATACCACGCCTGTCACCGACGTATACGCTGATTATCACCTTCCGATCACAAAGTACTCCCTTGGAAACACGGCCACACTGGAGTTCGAGCTGAAGAGTCCGAACGGGGAGAACTCCCGAGAACTTCTTCTCTCCATGGTCGAACGGATCATTCCAAACACCCACGACCCCAAAGTGTTCACCGACTTGACTCATATCGCCTACTACTGCTTCGGAAGAGGATCAGGCGTCGTAGCGCATGTGGAGTCGACCCTGGAAGTGTCTAGTCTCCTCCTCAGAGACTCGACGACGGCAAGCATCAGGAATGCGTCGCAGTACACGATGTACGAGTTGGCTCACTTGAAACATCGCGCAATCGTCTCGTATCACAAGAACCAAATGAGACAGCCGGACACTTTCGACCAACGGATTCTGAAGTGCCTGACGGAACTGGCGATGAACGACTACTTTGACGTTCGGATGGAGGCGACTGTTTGGTTGATGATGGACTTGAAGTACATTCTGCGGTGTCGTGACATGATCATTCCGCAGGTCTGCGCCGTCCTCACTGACCAGGAATCGAAGAACACTGACCGACTCTGCGGAGCCATCGCAATCGCTCTGAAGCTCGACTGGTTGCAGACGTGGAATCCGAAGCTTCGACTCGTCGTCTGGGATGCTGTCATCCGTGTACCAGTACACGATCTGCTCATTGTTTGTGTGCTCTTCGATCAGATTCTGGAGCATTTCCAAGAGACGCCAAGGAGAAGAATCAAGCTGCTCGGTACCCCGGAAACGCACTTTCAAAGAAACAAGAAGGTCATCGACACGGGATCCAAGCTCATCAAAATGACGGATTCCTGGACGCCGTTCCTCAGCGAGGAGTCGATTCAGAAGCAGGCCGTCACGCTCCAAGAAGAGGAGAAGCGGGATCATCAACTGATAGCTCAACTCGCCGACATGCTCTTCAAACACATTAACAACCCGAATCTCCATCACACTCGACACAAAGTCGCTAGAACATTCCTCTACGCCTCACAACTGGAAGAAAGTGACGAGAGAACGATCCGACTGATGACTGCTCAGATGCTCTCCGATGACGATGAGCTGAGAATTGTAGCCAGGGAGCAACTGGCGTTCTGGCTGAAGAAGAACAAGCCGAAGACGGTGCGAGTGGATGTCGCCATGCCGAAGAAGCCGGTGACGATGGAGAGTGGGATCCGCGAGGACAACTTGTGGATTGTGTACGACTCGGAGAACTTGCCCGACACGGAGCAGAAGTGGAATGAGACGACGTTCCTCGAGAAGAATAAGGGCGCTTGCCAGTGGCCAAGGTTTGTTTGAGAAAAAGGTATTATTCCCCATTGATATGAACTTATTACAGCAAGATCAGTGTTGTCCGGAAGCGCAAGGACGGCCCACCATTGGAATCGAAGCCTCTTTCTCCTGCTGACAAAGCTGTTCTCGAGTTCTTCTCTTCTGAATCCTCTGTCGAAAGCTTCATCAACTTCCGTGTTCTCGATAAGGAGATGATTCCCTATTGGGAATCAAGCACTGCCGACATCTTCAAATACGTCATTCGCAACTATCCGGACGCCACGAAGCCACTGGAATTGCTCACCGGACATCTGAAGAAGTTGCTGACCAGCAAGGATCGCCACGAGCAGAACACTGCCGTGGAGCTGTTCGTCGGAATCGCCAATGGACTCAAGCATCACCCGTTCCCTGTCCTCGACGCCTTCTGGAGAGACATCACTGTCCGTCTCGACAAGTTCTTCAACATTATGGTCGACGAGGGGGAGTTCGAATGGAGCACCGGATTAAATGCAGTCCTAGGCACAGAAAATGACTACCGCAGGTACTGGTGGCTTGTCGAGTCGCTGATGGACGGAGCACGACGCTCTTCGACTGCTAGTGAACGTCAGCAGGCGTTGTGAGTTGTTTAGTTGACGAGTGTTCACTTTATTTCGTCATTTCAGCCGTCTCAAGATTCTGATGAACTTCAGTTGGCGGTACGCAGAGATCATCAACAGACTCAGCGTCATCGCCTGGGATAAGCTTCCGATGACGTTGACTAACTCTCTCCGTCACCGCATTGCCGACGTTCTCGATATGGCTTCGACAGCAAGACAAAGGAACAGCAAGGCGACACTGAAGAACATTCCGGAGAGACTGATCCCGAAGAGTTTCGATGAGTTTCTCGAGATGTTCATTGAAGAGATTCCGCAACTGAAGATCGGAGACAGCACTCAAGTGCAGATACAGGCACGCAGCTCACTATCGGACTCGACAATGTCCACTCCGACGAGGAAACGTCCGTTGAAGAGTCCGACTTTAAACGGAGCATCATCTGCGAAAAGAAGAAGGAGAAGTCTCAGCGTCAGCTCTACGACGTCTTCTGACTGCGAAGAGAGAACTGTAAGCTCTTCTCCATATTCTTAATACTCTCTTTTTCTCCTTTTCAGACCATGACCTACTTCCGTACCGCTCTCGAATTCATCCGTCAATACTGCGCCACCGCCACCCAACTCTTCACTCCGACTCTTCTCCGTATCCTTCCGAAACTCATGGAGTTTGCCAACGAAGAGAGCTACGACCTGTGCGAGGAGATGTATCGAGACGTGGACATCAACCGCTCGGCTGCCATGATCATTCACGATTACATGTCGGGAGCAGTGATCAGCGAGTGCTTCGTGGAGCAGATCGTCAAGTCTTGGAAGACGACTTTCGAGAAGGGACATCACCGTGTCCGGATTGCCGTCGTCAAGTTCATGCAAGCATGCGTCTACGCGAACATGTTCACGATGAATCGAGAGAAGAGATCGGAACACGTGGAGCAACTGCTCTTCCAGGCTGCTGTTGATCCATCGGTGAGACTTCAGAACTGCATCCAGAAGCCGAACCCATTGTTTCAGATTGAAGTCCGTCGCGAAGCCTCCAAGTGTCTGCTCCTGCTGATCCACTGCGACTACATTTGCCTCACGGATGCCCAAATCGACGGATTCGCTCGGGACCTCGACTCGCATCGCTACGGAGGGATGGATAAGAAGACTGATGCTCTGGTCGAAGCCCGAATGCACGGAGCCGCCCTTGTGCTCGGAGCCATTGCCCTCGCCTTCCCGTTCACACTCCCCGTCGACAAGATTCTGAAGCCGTTGCGTATTCTGAATGCGAAGAGCACGAGACGTCCGATCGTCGAGAAGACGGTCACGGAGACTCTGAGAGAGTTCCGACGCCAACACCGAGACGACTGGCAGAAGGCGAAGACGGTCCTGGGGGCGGAACTGGTGTACGATATCGAGAATGCCACTGCTCCAGCCTACTATGCCTAACCAACTAACATATGTGTAACCTGCAGGACATGTATTGTATTGTATGTCGGGATCATTGTTCGAGAATGAAATACTAGAACTGAGTTTATTGAATACGAGTGCATTTCTGGAGAACGAGTAGTCGATGACGAAGAAGATCTGGAATAAGGCAATTATCAGAGTTGCTAGGATTAGTGACTGACCATGCTCTAACGATGTTTAGATCTCTTCGATGCCTTCTTCTTGGAAACAGCCTTCTTGGATGGCGACTTCTTGACGGACTTTCTCGACGGCGTCTTCTTGACACCCTTCTTGGTCTTCTTCCGGGAAGAGTTGTCACGAAGCGATCGTTTCGAAGACGCCTTCTTCACCGATTTCTTGGATTTCGTCTTGCGAACCGATTTCTGCGAGGTGTTCTTCTTCAGTTTCGGAGACTTTGTCGTCTTTTTCGAACCTGTCTTCGAGCTCTTTTTGACGCCCTTTTCGGGAGTTTTGGCGGGTTTTATTTGGGATTTCTTCACATTATTCTTGGAAGAAGCCCGTCTTGAACGATCCGAAAATATTTTGGATTCAGAAGACTTTGCGACGTATCTGGGGTCTCCGGGAAGCGGCTCCTCTTCAGAAGAATCATGAGACTTTGACGTCGATTTCGACTTGGTCTTAGTCTTGGACTTGGATCGTTTCTCCTTCTTTCTCTCCTTTTTATCCCGTTTCTCCTCCCGTTTTCTCTCTTTTTCCTCCTTCTTCAACGCTTTCTCCTCTTTTTTCAGAGATTTTTCCTCTTTCTTCAGAGCCTTTGCCTCCTTTTTCATCTCTTTTTCCTCCCGTTTCTCTCTCTTCGACTTTCCAGATTTCTTCGCCGATCTGTCCGATTTCGACTTTTTAAGCTTTTTCCCCGACTTTTTCGACTTGTTCTTCGGAGTCACCGAATCAGCCGCATCGCTTCTGGTCACATGAGTCTTCCCGACGGGTTCCTGAGCCATCTCCGGTGGCGTGTAGACTTTCGGCATCGGAGCAGGAGGCGGAGCTTCATGCGGCTTCGCTGGAGACGGATGGTAAGCCGGATCGAAGCGGCCGCCTTCTTGGAAGTAGTACGACTTGCAAAAGGACTTGTCGGATGGATTTGCGGGAGGAGCCGGAGGAGCCGGATCGCCAGGAGCAGCAGGAGTCTGATCGGTGACTTGGGCAGTGGGAATCGGAGCAGCTGACGGACCTTCTCCGGGTTTGAGAACAACGGGGGAGAGCGGTTCGTAGAGTCCCTCGTCTTTTTTCTCCTTCTGCGACTTTTTCGATTTCGCCGATTTCTGCGACTTTTTCGAATCTTTCTTGGACTTTTTCGACTTTTCTTTCTTCTCCTTCTTCTCTTTCTTCGATTTCTTTTCCTTCTTCGACTTCTTCTTTCCCTTCTTACTCGGCGTCTCGTTCTCCTCCGAAGATCTGTCCTTGTTGCGGACTGGGACACCCGCAGCCACCACCTCTTCCTTTTTCACATCCTTCCCCGTCTCCGCCCCCGCAAATGGATCCAGAGGCTTCACCTGAGCACGCTTCGATCTCATCGAACGGCGGGAATGCTGTGCTTCCTGCGAACAATTTCCCTTTTGACAGCCCGCTTCATTGCACGAGAACCGGTCGACATGAGCGTTCGGAGACTGAAAACGAGACTTTCCGAGTAAATGGTCCAACGGAACAACTCACCACCAACGGCTTCGGCTCCATCCTCTTAAGTGCATCCGCCCGCACCTTGCTCATCTCCTTCTCCTCGCCCATCGGACTCTTCTCCTTCTTCTCCTCCATTTTCACCTCGTCGTTCTCCAGTTTCTTGCCCTTCTTGTTCCGTTTGCTCCGCAGACTTTTCTTGCTTTTCTTGCTCTTCTGACTCTTCTTACTCATCTCCTTCTTGGCCTTCTTCACCGATTTCTGGCTCACTTTCTTCTCCTTTTTCTCGTCGACTTCCCTCTCCGACAAGTCGTTCCGTTTTCTCCTATTCCCCCGATGACCTATTGTGCATGCCGCCGAAACAGCCGCTCCCGTGATCGTGGCCACCCCCAACGTGCACACTGCAAGCCATCCCAACTGTTCCCCGACGGACTCTCTGCCCACTTACAGTAGTTCACAGCGAGTTGAATTTGCTGTAACTGCTCGTCCGGCGAACTCATTTGATATCGAAATGGACTACAACAAATTTTAGAATGACAGATTCCCGAAAAATGATGATATTCTAACTCGTCACGTGGAAATTCAATTCGACGAGCGATGAAGCTTGTCTCCGTTTCCCCCGACTTTCAGAAGAATACATGAACGCAAATTGTTTTGAAAACTGTATCGGCAATATTCAGATATATTAAAACAGTTGCATGGTCATCACTTGTGTGGTTATCACATTATAAAACGTTTTCTTGTAGTTGTGCGGGTGCTGTAAGTTGGTGACTCTTTGTGTAGTTACATTGGTGTGGGTAGTCTGAAAAGGAAATCGGATTGTGATCAAGAAGTGATCCGTTATCACTCACGGGTAATAGAGGGCAAATGCTGTCATCTTCTTGAAAAGCTGGGCAGCACCCAGTTTGTGTTCCTCGCTGGCCGTCTTTTTGTCCAAATCGTCGGAAACGATCTGCAGCGCGTCCTCCAGTTTCATTTCATCGCGAATCGATTCGAAGCGATGCAGAAGAGCTTGAAACAACATCCTGATAACACCATCGTCGATCTTTGACATATCGTCTGACTTCGCAGCCTTAGGCGATGTTGTCGACGATGATGCCGGCGCCGCTGGCTCCATCACATTGCTGGACGCTGACGGCGCCGACTGGGTTGGCTGAGGTGACAAAGGTTGTTGGGATGATGTAGATGTCAGGGGCGGCCGAGCCCACGGCGACGGTTGATGCTTCGAGGAAGACGAGACGGACTCCGGGCGAGAGCCTTCTGGGTTCGGCGGATCCATTGGCAGGTGCATGCGCTCTTCGTGCTCCTCCAATTCCTCCCTCATCTTTTCCTCTTTTTCAGGTTTCACCACGTGAACGTCCTTATCAACATCATCGAACAACTGATTGTAGGCGTCTAAAGCCTGCTTGGCCATGTTCTTCACGTATTCGTGTCCCAGCTGGCGACATTCCTGAATCTTGTTCCCCACCGCCTCCAAAGTGCTCTTCTTCTTATACCACTCGGCTGTGGTGTCAGAAACAGACAAGTATTGTGCGACCGGAATCAACGGCAGCTGAGGAGTATTGAATACGGAAGTCATCATGTAGTCGACTGGTTCTTCCTGGTTAATGAAAGCGAGCTTTTCGAACTGCTCCTGCAACAGTGTTCCTGTTTCATCGGAGGCAAACTTGATCTGAAAATGGGAAACTTTTATAAAGCTTTCTGGCATCAACTTACGGCTAACTGTTCAGCAGGCCTCAACCAACTAGAATGCTTATGATGGCGTCCTCGGAACGAACAACGTCCACATAACACTTTCTGTGTGTTGAAAAAGTGTGTGGGAGTGCGATGAACGAGGTCTTGCCTCAGCTTGTACTCGCATTCCCTTTTGAAGCAAATGAACAGCTGACTGTGAGGCACGGTCGTCAGACATTCCTTGCATTCGGCGGCGTTGAGGTTCCATTCACGAAGTTCCTCTTCACGATAAGACGGCAGGCCGGCCATCACTGACACGACGACGGGGTCGGCCGTGTTGCCGTGGGGCGTTGTAACAGACGGTCCTGCTTGGGCGGTTTGAGCTGCCGCGTCTTCCGGTTGTTGTTGCATCTAGAAACGGAGTAGTTTTGGGATAACAGAAAGACGAGGCACGCGGAAAAAATTGAAACGACAAGGTAAAAGCACTGGCTTCAAAAGTACATCTATTCTAGAGAAAGCGAGGTAGATTTGAATAAGGAGACTTGAAAGCGAACAATTTTCAAAAAGTTAACGAATGATGCAAACGAATGAAGAAGATTCTAGCAAGAAAGTGAATCATGCAACATTTGGCGCGCGCGCGGCGCCAGCTCATTTCCTCAGTCCGCAAACACGAGAGATGAAAGTTGCACTATTGTGAACAGTAACCCAATACAAAAGTCATGTCCACAACCTTGAAAAACAAAAGAAAGTTGAAAAAATCATTTCTAAAAAGTTGTTTTCGAACAAATACAAAAAATGAACGAAGATGAGAACAAAGGAATTGTATTTCAAGTAGGTCCCGAGACGAAACTCTTCAGATCCTCGGAGCATTCTTCTTTTCCAGTTTGGGTATGAGTTACCATCTCAACAACAAGTCAGCATGCAAATTGCCAATTTACGGCTGCACGCTTGGGGTGTTTTCAGCAATGTTTATAGAGGGACTCTAGTGTCGTCACAAGGAGCAGAACAAGAGATTGCCATCAAGAAAACTTGGCCAAGTTCTATTCAACAAGACGCTTGAAATCAATCGATAATCAATTCAGAAACTCCCGAGAGAAATTTCGAGTTACTTTTTCTGTCGGGAATTCGCCGAAAACCACACAAAAATATAGTTCAAATGCTGTTCGCTTTCTCGCGAAACACACCAAGTGGTCAGGGTCTCGAAACGAAAAACTCGGTGACTGCAGACATTCCCAGACTACAGTAACCCTCCAGTTTGCAGTTCTGCGAGTCGTACGTCTTCGCATTTATGCCCCACACACTCCAGAACCTTCTGAAGAAGATGAGGTTGACGGAAGTCGAAGTGAAGGTGTACACGTGGCAGTTGTTCGAAGGGATACGTTATTTGCAAGCGGTGAGTTCGGTGGAGCGCACTTGCAGCGGAAAGGAATTTCAGCACATGATAGTGCACCGGGACATCAAACCAGTCAACCTTCTAATCGATATCCAGAAGGGCATTCTGAAGATTGCGGACTTTGGCAGTGCGAAGATAGTGCAACGGGGCAACAACTCGACTTCTTATCAGGTCACCCGCTTCTACAGACCGCCCGAATTGCTTCTGGAAGCCAAGGAATACTACTGGATGGTGGATGTGTGGAGTGCCGGATGCTGTGTCGGCGAGATGATGAAGGGAAAAGTGCTGTTCCCCGGAGCATCTAGAGATATCATGCTCAAGTTGATAGTCCAGGCAATCGGAATTCCCTCGAAACGAGATCACGAGTACATGAAGGCCGGCAAGATGATAGATCCGGTGTCAGATGTGAAGGTTATCGGGTTGAAGCAGGTTCAGAGAGAGAAGGAAGTGCGCTCCACTGCCAATTTCTCTTTTCCAGGTTCTCGGAAGCGTCAGTCAGGAGTGGGCGGACTTTCTCGGCGAGATCCTCCGATACCGCCCACGCGAACGACTCCACGGTCCGAGACTGCTCGCTCACAAGTTCTTCGATGAGATATTCACTTCAAAGTGTGCTCTATCGAGCGGATTGTTAGTGTCCCAAGTGATAACTGCAGAAGATTACAAATCTGCGATGTGAGTTCAGTGGAGCGCGCTTGCAAACTTCTGAATTTCAGTAAAAACGATTGCACGGCGGGTCGAGAATATGCGTCAGCGGTGCTGCGGAACGAATTGAAGTTCTCCCTGAAAAACTTGGCCCCCGTGGCTCCGCCCCTTCCAGTTCAGGCTCCAACTCCAGGAAAAGACTCGAAAGTGCCGAATAGTGATAACCATCAGACAACTGTTAGCCCTTCTGCTGTAATGTCTTTGAAGAAAACAATGAATACTTGAATGTTTATTATTTTGTGTTTGTTTCGAAATGACATTGTGGTGCACTTTTTCTCAAACGACACTTCGAGTTGTCGATTGGTGGGGCTGATCAAATGGGGGCTGTTAGTGGTTAAATATAAATTAATGAAGTTCTGTTCGGTTCGGTTCGGTTCAGTAATTCGGTAGTTCGGTTCGGTAGAGCGAACTATGAAACATGAATGATATTAGTGGGCGGGTGATGGAAATAGAGGGCTTGCGATCCTTTCCACAGTCGTCGGACCATTTCTTTCGTCGAATCTGTCATGAATTGGAAAACGAAAAAGTTGAGGAATGCGTTGGAAACGAAACGGAAGTAAGCAAGGAAAAGGTTCAGGTCGGGGTGCAGAACAGCATTCTGAAAACGAGTTATTGCGAAAGCGCGCTCCACCGTACTCACCGGGAAACCAATCCGGAAAAGCGATTCCAATTCACAGAAAGTCATAAAAGCAGCGGTTGAAACGACCAATTGGCGCATAGCTGTGTAGCGACGGACTCGGGCGACTTTGACGGGCGGGGGCACGGCGTCGATCACGAATGCTTTGATTTCACGGGCTGGAAGGAGAAGGGGAGCATGCGGGGGCGGTGGGGGCACTCACTACATCCCAGAAACTCGGCTGCTTTCGTATAAACACCCATGACTCGAAGACTCGAATGGATGAAGATAAGGCAGTTGATAAGGCTGCAGGTGATAGGGATAAGCACCAATTTATCAAGAAGCAAAGCCTGCAATAGACCGCATTTGCATTTCCCTACCAAGTTACTCACTTTGTAAGCGCAAGTTGTTTCGAAATTGAGACTGCTCAGAGAGAAAACTGTTTCGCAATGGGCCAAAATGATGGGGAGGATGACGAGGAGAACGATTGGAATCAGGGAAATGATCTGGTAGATCAGAAGTCTCGGTCTTTGGAAAGTGAATTGGGCTTTTGGATCTCGGACAATCACGAGTCTATGGATTGTCATTAGAGCGCAGATGGAATAGGTAAAGTAATGGGAGAGCTGGTGGATTATTGTGACGTACTTTGCGATAGTCTCCATGTACACTGTAATTTGGATTGTGTGCAAACACCGAGTCTTACGATATGTTGCACACCTTTATAGAGGCCATTCTCGGTGGTTAGATAGAAGAAGGAGTTCAGGAAAACGATGGTTTTGGCAATGAGCCCACAGATTGCCATGAAGAAAACGTAGACGATTGGGACATATGCTGAATGTGTAGAGATACGGATAGGAATGCAAGTGCGCTCTAGTGAACTTCAGTAGAGCGAACTTCTTACTTTCATCCTTATTTCGTAGCACTGCCCCGGATAACAGAGCCAAGTCGTAAAGAGACAAAACGAAAAAGAGAATACAGATGACCGTGGCCAGGAACTTCTCGAGCTCCGGGAGCATTGCCCCAGCTCTCAGAAACTTCTGGAGGATACTGAAGGATTTGTTAGTTCCTCGTGACTGAAACTCCACGAAAGAGGCGGACCTTTCCATTGACGCAAGTAAGTTATGGGTTTCTCGGAAACCCATAAGGAATGGGGTGCCGGAATGGGTATCGCGTGTTGCAAATAAGCTGTTGTTGCTGGTGATTTTTGAGGTTTTAGCTGTTTTTTCGAACATGAGAACGGTTTTCAAGGAATACTGTAACAGTACAAAAATTCAGTTGATTTGTTAATGAGTAATTAATTGTTTTTGATTTGTTTTTGTTTTTTGCGATTCCAGGCATTTTTTTTTGATAGATTTGTTTTATTTTCCAGAATTTCAGCTCCAATTTACATATCTCTCCGGATTTCTACAGTTTTCGCCACGTCATAACGAAAACCGTTCTTTGTGTGCAATGCGACGTCGCGGTGTTTGCAGAAACGGCATTTGACACGCAGGTCCGCCGGCTACGGTCGCCAATTGCCAACGTTGCTTCTTCACTTTCTATTTCCCTTTGCGACGTGGATTCGGATGTTCCGAACTGCGAAATCGCCTTTTAGACACTAAATTCTTGTACTTTAGCACCTCTTTGTTGTTGTGTACTGCTCCGAATCGCTCCAAAACCGTTGAATCCTCGATTTTTTGTCGTGTACACGTGTCACTGTCGACTTTTCAGGGCCGTCTTCGTTACTCTGCGCGAGAGCAGTTGTGTGGCCGAGACCGACGGACGATAAACCATCGGACGCCATGTCGTTGCTCATCAAATTTGAGTCGAAATCGGCTAGAGTCAAGGGTGAGTCTTGTTACGCTTAATCTTCTGTAGGAAATTGTAGTTGTAAGAAAATCCGTTTTTTTTCACAAACCGCTGAAACAAAACTCTTACTTTTGCAAACTAAACACAGACAATTACTCAAAACATTCTTACAACAAAAACAAATAAATTTCGCAATATTTCGTTTTCAGGAATATCGTTCCACCCGACTCGCCCATGGGTGCTCACCTCGCTTCACAGCGGAGTCATTCAGCTCTGGGACTACCGTATGTGCGTGTTGCTCGACAAGTTCGACGAGCATGATGGTCCAGTTCGCGGAATCTGCTTCCATCAGGAACAACCAATCTTCGTGTCTGGAGGTGACGACTACAAGATTAAAGTGTGGAACTACAAACAGAAGCGGTGCATTTTCACGCTTCTCGGTCATCTCGACTACATTCGCACCACATTCTTCCATCACAACTATCCGTGGATCATTTCTGCTTCCGATGATCAGACAGTGCGCATCTGGAACTGGCAGAGCAGAAACTCAATAGCCATCCTCACCGGCCACAACCATTACGTCATGTGCGCTCAATTCCACCCGACTGAAGATCTCGTGGCTTCTGCATCTCTGGATCAAACCGTCCGAATCTGGGACATCTCTGGACTCCGGAAGAAGCAAATGCCAGGAGGCGGAGCTCCTTCCCGACCATCCGGAGCACAGCAGGCCGAGCTTTTCGGTCAACCAGACGCCGTCGTCAAGCACGTTCTGGAAGGACATGACCGTGGAGTCAACTGGGTTGCCTTCCACCACACTAACCCAATTTTGGTCTCCGGATCGGACGATCGTCAAGTGAAAATTTGGCGTTACAACGAGACGAAGGCGTGGGAGCTCGACTCTTGCCGTGGCCACTACAACAACGTCTCATCTGTGATCTTCCACCCAAACGCCGAGCTGATCCTTTCGAACTCCGAAGACAAGTCGATACGCGTGTGGGACATGCAGAAGCGCACCAGTCTTCACGTCTTCCGTCACGAGAACGAGCGATTCTGGGTTCTGGCTGCTCATCCGAGCCTCAACATGTTCGCTGCTGGACACGACAACGGAATGGTCGTGTTCAAGATCCAGAGAGAAAGACCCGCTTACTGCATCAACGACAACTTGGTGTTCTACGTGAAGGGACTGCAGATTCGCAAGTTGGATTTGACCACCAAGTGAGTTACCTTGAATCGAATCATCTGATCAAATCATTTTTTCAGCAAAGACGTTGCTCTGTGCAAACTCCGCTACCCACAACCATTCATGCAACCACATTACGGACTTTCGTTCAACCCGGCCGAGGGAACTTTCCTTCTCACAAGCCGCTCCCACAACAAGGACGTTTGCGCTTTCGAGCTCTACAAGGTGGTCAGCAACTCGGACGGAAGCACTGAGGCTCAATGTGTCAAGAGCACTGGAATCAACGCTCTCTGGGTGGCTCGCAACAGATTTGCTGTGCTCGACAAGGCACAGAACGTGTCTCTTCGCGACCTGACCAACAAGGAACTCCGCAAACTCGAAAATATCAACACGGCAGTCGACGACATCTTCTACGCTGGAACCGGAATGATCCTTCTCCGTAACGATGACGGACTACAGTTGTTCGATGTGCAACAGAAGATTGTGACTGCTTCGGTGAAAGTGGCCAAGGTTCGCTACGTCATCTGGAGCAAGTCGATGGAGTTTGCTGCTCTTCTCTCCAAGCACACGCTCACTCTTGTCAACAGAAAACTCGAGATTCTGTGCACCCAGCAGGAGTCGACTCGCGTGAAGAGTGGAGCCTGGGACGACGATTCCGTCTTCCTGTACACCACCAGCAACCACATCAAGTACGCCATCACTTCTGGAGACTGCGGAATCGTCCGCACCCTCGATCTGCCGCTCTACATCCTGGCCATCAGAGGAAACGTTCTCTACTGTCTCAACCGCGAAGCCACTCCAGTTGAAGTGCCCATCGACAACTCGGACTACAAGTTCAAACTGGCGCTGATCAACAAGCGAATCGACGAGGTCGTCAACATGGTTCGCTCTGCTAATCTCGTCGGACAATCGATCATCGGATACCTTGAGAAGAAGGGATATCCAGAGATCGCCCTGCACTTTGTCAAGGACGAGAAGACCCGATTTGGATTGGCTATCGAATGCGGAAACCTCGAGGTTGCTTTGGAAGCCGCGAAGAAGTTGGACGAGCCAGCTGTGTGGGAGGCTCTCGGAGAGACTGCTCTTCTGCAAGGAAACCATCAAATCGTCGAGATGAGCTACCAGAGAACGAAGAACTTCGAGAAGCTTTCCTTCCTTTACTTTGTCACTGGAAACACTGACAAACTGGTGAAGATGATGAGAATTGCGCAGGCCAGAAATGATGCCCACGGACAGTATCAAACAGCATTGTACGTCGGAGATGTCGAGGAAAGAATCAAGGGTAAGACACTTCTGAACCAACTTCTAATATCTATTTACAGTTCTTCGCAACTGCGGACAGACTTCCCTTGCCTACCTCGCCGCCGCCACTCACGGATACACTACTGAGGCCGAGGAACTGAAGGCTGAACTGGAATCCCGTCAGCAACCAGTTCCGCCGACCGACCCAGGAGCTCGCCTTCTTGTTCCACCACCACCAGTCGCTCGTCTCGAAGAGAACTGGCCACTGCTCGCATCTGCCCGTGGAGCATTCGACTCTCAACTTCTCGGACTCGGAGGAGCTCAGGGACCAACTGCCAAGGCTAGTGGAGTCAAGCCAGCTGCTGCCGCTTTTGCTGCGATTGAGGACGATGTGAGTTTTTCTAACACTAGACTCTATTATAATGTTTCAATTCAGGATGCCGACATTGGAAACGACGCTTGGGGAGATGACGAATACCTCGTCGGAGATGACGGAGAGCTTGACGTTGACGAGGGAGAAGGACCGGGAGACGGAGATGAGGAAGGAGGCTGGGATGTCGACGACGATCTGGCTCTTCCGGACATTCCCGATGAGCAAGGAGGAGATGAAAACGAAGAAGTTGTACCGAACCCCGCACCACCCGTCTCTTCGGAATGGCCAAATGCTTCTCGGCTCGTCGGTGACCATGTTGCTGCCGGATCTTTCGAGACTGCTATCAAGATTCTTCGTGATACGATCGGAGTTATCGAAGCTGCTCCGTTCAAGGAGGTGTTCATGAAGGCCTACGCTACTTCTCGTGTGTCGCATCGTGGATGGGGAGGACTCGGACCGGCTGGACCGGTGTCCATCCACCCACTCCGCAACTACCAAGATGACAAGAACCACCTGCCAGTGCAAGCTTTCAAGTTGTCTCATCTTGCCAAGAAGCTCCAGAAGGTGTACCAGTTGACTACAAATGGAAAGTTCGCAGATGCTGTTGAGAAGCTGCGCGAAATCCTGCTCTCCGTTCCTCTTCTCATCGTCTCGTCGAAGCAAGAAGTCGCCGAAGCGGAGCAGCTGATCGCCATCACCCGTGAATACCTGGCTGCTCTTCTCCTGGAGACGTACCGAAAGGATCTGCCAAAGACCAACACGGAAGACTTGAAACGAAACGCCGAACTCGCTGCCTACTTCACCCATTTCGACCTTCAGCCAATTCACAAGATCCTCACGTTGAGATCTGCTGTCAACACCTTCTTCAAGATGAAGCAAATGAAGACGTGTGCCTCTCTCTGCAAGCGACTCCTGGAGCTTGGTGAGTAACTCCTGTCCCTCCGTGCAACTATTAATTATCTATTTTCCAGCTCCAAAACCAGAAGTCGCCGCTCAAATCAGAAAAGTGCTGGCTGCTGCCGAGAAGGACAACACCGACGCCCACCAGTTCAGCTACGATGAGCACAATCCGTTCGTCGTCTGCTCCCGCCAGTTCGTGCCCCTGTACCGTGGTCGCCCACTCTGCAAGTGCCCCTACTGCGGAGCATCGTATTCGGAAGGACTCGAGGGTCAAGTGTGCGACGTCTGCCAGGTCGCTGAAATCGGAAAGAATGTGCTCGGACTTCGCATTTCGACGTTGAAAAACTGAGCCAGGCCACAGTGACAAGTTTTATTTATGTGTGTGATAATTGTAATTTATTTCGCCTCCAATCTTCTTCTCCCACCGTTTCTTCTTCTGTGTTTCTCCCACCGTTTTCTGCTTCTTTTGTAATGTATTTCTGACTTTTTGGGCGGTTCCACCTGATTATTCCATAAATTATTAGTCCTTTTCCGCGAAAAATCTAAATACTATGATTGCATGCTGGTTTTATGTGGTTCTTTTTTTTAATTGAAGATGAATGTTTATGTTTATCACGAAATTATGTTAACGGTTTAATCTCAGTCAAGTCAATAGCGCTAGTTTTCCTTGTTTTCGTATGTATTGAAACGAGTAATTGCTTCTCTGGAAAAGGAAACTAGTGGGAATTAGGTCAATACACTAGCAATAAAAATGAATGCGTTGTGCACATTTGTTTGGTTTAGGATGGGACACGTCAGCCGAATAAGTTTGGGACTCTCAGCACAAGATCTAGAAAAGAAAAAAAACAATGCTCAAAGAATTTATTCAACGGATCAGAAACGACGACAGTTGTCCATGTATCCAGAAGTGAACTTCATTGCGTGGCTCCATCTCAAGTAGATCGAGAACGGCATTCCGTTGATTCCGAAGACTTCGACGCGGATGTTGATGGTTCTGTTCCACGATGAAACTGAGCGTTTGAGCTGAAAGTAAAAGGATGGATCCATTGGAAGGGCGAGCAGCGATCGGATGAAGTCCACTGAAAGATAACTTTGTTTCGTCGGATTATCGGACCTCTCCACAAACCTTTTCCATAGGTTCCGTCGCATGACTTAAACGAGAATTCGTCGTCGAATCGGTGCGCGACAGCTTCCACGTTGTTGTTTCTCAGGGAGTACTCCAGTGACTTGACGATGACGGACATCTTTTGGAAGCTGGGATCCGGACGGAACGGTTCGAAGGCAGTGGAGAATCCGATGAAGAGGATCAGGAGAGAGATGGGAACGATCGACGACATGACTGAATGCCTGAGGAAGGAAACTAGAAGGGTCTTGTATAGAAGGAATGGGAGGGCATGATAACGATATGACAGGGTTTGAAAGATCAGAGTTCGAAAGAGCGGATGAGTCATGAAGAATATGGAATCGGAAAGTTCTCTAAATCGATATGACTAGGTTGGGATAAAGAAAATTATCCATTTGATGGGCTCAATGCAAAAGGATCAAAACACGTGACAGGAAAGTATCCGGAAACCAAAGAGTCAGTGAATGAACATGCAACTTGGATTTGAATATGATCCAGATAGTGGATCACAAACAATCCGGCCTGTCTAGACGTTGCCAAGCTTCCTGTCCTCTTGCAATCTCTCTTTTGAAAAACATTCACTAATCCATTATCCACGATCCTGATCCTGAGCCCAGGCCTTCTTTTATAACCCTCTTTTCTTCACAGTTCCACGTCCTCAATTCTCTCAATGATCACTGATCACTCGCCCGTTTCCAGCAAGGCTGACGTGTCCGATCGTAAAATCGGCCGTTCCGCGTTTATTCGATTAGCTCAAGCCCCGCCTCCCGGGTGCATAAAAGGCCCATCGGGTTTCCCGTTTCTTCATTCGACCAACCATGTCGACCACCTCCTTCCTCCTTCTCTCCCTTCTCTGCCTCGGAGTCACCAAGGCCCATGTACTGGAGTACGGGGCCTCCGACGGATCGGAATTCTACGCCAAGTCCTTCGTCGACGTTCTCCGCAACGCCATCGATCACAAGGAAGCCGGACATTTGAATGCAGTCATTGCTGTCGACTTCTTGTTCGTCGGATGCACCAAGAACTACAACAAGCGTAAGGATCAGAACATCTACTCTACATCCACGTCTTCATATTTTCAGAAGAGGTCCTCGGCATGCTGACAAAGATCCCCTCCGACGCCAAGGTCAACATCGAATTCCTGTCTTCCCACTTTGTTGGCAACGGCAAGATCGAGTACACCGTGTCCGTTAGTGGACTCGGAGTCTCCATCGAAGCCAACTTTGTCATTGACGCCTCCAGTGGAGGATGGAAACTCGTCGGAGGAAACGTTCCATCGTGTCCAAAGGCCCGTTTCTTCGCCGTCCCCACTGATGCCGAATCCATTGCCAAATCCTTCCTCACCCACTTCAAGGTCGACCTGTTCAATGGAAACGCCAAGAAGATCGCCAAGAGATTCTCGGACGACTTCCTGTTCCACGGATGCAAGGGAGACTACACCAAGGGTAAGGATGGGGAACAGGGTACTGAAAAGTTGTCTTATTTCAGAAAAGGTTCTCTCTCTTCTTGCTTCGATCAAAAGATTTTCGCCGTCTTCGATGAAGTTCAAGTCAGCTAAATTCGTCGGAAACGACATCCAGTACACAGTGGCTGTCAGTGGATTCGGAGTTCCAGACTTTGATGCCCAGTTCATTTTGCATCAGGAGAACGGAGACTACGTTCTGATCGGAGGAAAGGTCCCCAAGTGCGCCGCCCGTCACTT
Organism: Caenorhabditis becei; assembly: GCA_900536315.3. NCBI lineage: Eukaryota > Metazoa > Nematoda > Chromadorea > Rhabditida > Rhabditidae > Caenorhabditis > Caenorhabditis becei. Next base: position 184,735 of record LR538574.1, read on the forward strand.
CGATGCTCTCGCTGCCACTGACGGATCCGAAGTGATCGCCGAGGCCTTCCTCGGATCGCTGACAAGACTCATCGCTGCCAAGGACCAAACCAAACTCGCCGCTCTCTTCTCCGACAGTTTCTTGTTCCACGGATGCAAAGGAGACTACAACAAGCGTGAGTGCAACCATTTCTCCCTCCCAAAACAATCCACTTCTTCCAGAGAAAGTCCTCGGTCTTTTCTCCCGTCTCGCCGCCAACACCAAGTTCTCGATCACCTTCCAAAGTTCCCAATGGATCAGTGCCAATGCTGACATCCAATACACTGTTCTCGCTTCCGGATTCGGAGTCCCAGACTTCCAGGCCCAATTTGTGCTTCACCAGGAAAGCGGAAGCTATGTTCTGATTGGAGGAAACGTCCCGAAATGCCCGAAGAGACATCTTTTCGCCATCGACACTGCTGCTGAGACCATCGCCAAATCGTACCTTCTCTTCCTGAAAATGGACCTGATCACTGGAGACAAGACCAAGATCGCCAAGAGATTCTCGGACAGTTTCCTGTTCCACGGATGCAAGGGAGACTACACCAAGGGTAAGCAACCACTGAAACACTACAGTTATCAATCGGAACCTTTCAGAAAAGATCCTCGCCCTGTTCGGATCCTTCTCGAAGAGTGCCAAGATGACCTTCAAGTCGGCCGACTTTGTCAATGGAGATGTTCAGTACACTGTGGTTGCCGAAGGATTCGGAGTTCCGACCTTCGAGGCCCAGTTCATTTTGCATCAGGAGAACGGAGACTACGTTCTGATCGGAGGAAAGGTCCCCAAGTGTGCCGCCCGTCACTTCGATGCTCTCGCTGCCACTGACGGATCCGAAGTGATCGCCGAGGCCTTCCTCGGATCGCTGACACGACTCATCGCTGCCAAGGACCAAACCAAACTCGCCGCTCTCTTCTCCGACAGCTTCTTGTTCCACGGATGCAAAGGAGACTACAACAAGCGTGAGTTCCAGCCACTTCCCTCTGAAAACCTATCCAATCTTTTCCAGAGAAAGTCCTCGGTCTGTTCTCCCGTCTCGCCGCCAACACCAAGTTCTCGATCACTTTCCAAAGTTCCCAGTGGATCAGTGCCAACGCCGACATTCAATACACTGTCCTCGCTTCTGGATTCGGAGTCCCAGACTTCCAGGCCCAATTCGTGCTTCACCAGGAGGGCGGAAGCTATGTTCTGATCGGAGGAAACGTCCCGAAGTGCGCCCGCCGTCGCTCCCGTTTCTATTAATTGTCTGTTATCTTTGAATAAACTGATGAGCATTCAAAGACCTAGCTCGCATGAGAAAATGCTGGAAACGACTCAAAGAAAGAGTTTATTCCAAGTACATTCAGAGTTCCGTTCGATTTCGAATGATCAGGAAGGAGGCTGTTCCGGTGTTTGAGGATTTCTGAAACAAAAACGTTGTCGATGTCTTCCGAAGAAACAACTCACTTTTTCCATGTCGAAGCTGTTCGAACTTGATTTCATGAGACTTCTCCCGCCGATGGTTGGGCGAAAGGAAACCCTCAACAAGGAGTCTCATGAAATGTTGGAGACTCTCAACAAGGAGAGTCTCATGAAATGTTGGAGACTCTCAACAAGGAGAGTCTCATGAAATGTTGCAAACTCACGACTCCTTCGATACGTTTTGGTTCCGCTTTGTTGAATGCTTCTGCTGCTCCCTCTATCGTTGTGTTCCGAAGTCCGTCAGTCGTTGTTCGTCGCGTGCCGGAGTCCGAGTGGAGTCACTGCATCGAAGATTGAGAAGACCGAGTAATGAATTTTTTCCTTCGAAATGCTCCCCGAATCTCTTATCTAATCAGTTGAGTTCACTGTTAGTTCACTGTGCCACCACGTGGTTTTTACGAAATGTGTTCATTCCCGGGTTTTGACTGGTCTGGTAATGAGTGTGTCTTTCTTATTTTTTCAGCTCCTGGCACTCCTTTTTTCAGAGAAGCGGCAAGATTGAAGGGTTTTGGAGGAGTCAACACGCTGATACGTCACGAAGTGCGTTCGTCGCTCCCGTTTTGCGTGAATGTGTTCTCTTTGAATAAACTGATGAGCATTCAAATCTTATTATTCTAACTGTGAACACCTCAATTCCTTCAGGAAATCTGCTATACTACATGTATGAAATTCCGATTCCGAGCTGTGCTTGAGATGGTTGGCATGCCCACGCATTTTGACAATCCACCTTGATTCGATTAGCCATGCACCGTCCCCCTGTAGCAAGCATCTCCATCCAGGTCTCAATTCCCTCATTCGACCAACCATGTCGACCGTCACCTTCCTCCTCCTCTCCCTTCAATTCCTTGGATTCTCCGAGACTCATGTCCTGGAGTACGAAGCTTCCGGAGGACCGGGATTCTACGTCAAGTCGCCTGTAGACTCACTCGGCAACGAGCCAGATGATTCTTCTCTCTACGCCACGGGAATGATCTTCGAATGGGAAAGACGTCTGCGTCGGGACAGAACGAATCGAACCAGCCTGGCTCTTCTGTTTGCCGAGGATTTCGTGATGTACGGATGTTACAATGAGTTCCCTTTAGGTTAGTTACATCAGGAGTCTGATTGTAACTGGAATCTTTCAGATACGTTCCTCAACATGCTCATCGCGATCCCATCGAGCACTCCAATTAAGTTTATTTTTCAAGGATCCGAGTTTAATTCCAATCGTGAAGTTGTGTTCTACGTTGTGGTCAAAGGATTGACGAAGGTTTCTTTCGCAGCCGAGTTCAAGATTCGAATCGTCGGTCGCATACTGTTTCTTTTCGAAGGACATGTTCTGTCGTGTCCGAACACGCGTCATTTTGCTCTAGAGAGTGCTGTAAAACCGCTGGATGGCTCCGAATTGATCGCAGAGCCGTTCCACCGATCCTTGATCAACCTCATCACTGCCAACGATCAGAAAAAGCTCTCCGCTCTCATCACAGACAGATTTCGCTTCGTCGGATGCAAAAGAGACTACAACAAACGTGAGTTCAAGCCTCCTCTCTCAAAAGTTGACCCAATCATTCCAGAGAAAACCCTGACTCTATTATCAGCTCTGGCCAACAAAACCAACTTCTCGATGACCTTCCTGAGTTCCCAATGGATCAGTGCAGATGCAGAGATCCAGTACATCGTTGTCGCATCTGGATTCGGTGTCCCTGACTTCCAGATCCAGCTGATTTTGAAACAAGTCAACGGAATCTACGTTTTGATCTTTGGAAGAGTTCCAGAATGTCCAGCTCGTCACTTGTCAAGCTTCTGATTCAATAAACACAGTTTGCATTCAATAGCAGTTCTCCGTTTTCTGCTCAGATCACAGATCACTTCCCCGCTTCCCACACAAGGCTGACTCTTCCGATCGTAAACTTTTCCCATCCCGAATTCATTCGATTAACCCAAACACGCCCCCACATGCAAGCATTTCCATCCAGGTCTCGATTCCTTCATTCGACCAACCATGTCGATCACCTTCCTTCTCCTCTCCCTTCTTTGCCTTGGAGTCACCACGTCCCATGAACTGGAGAACAAGGCTTCCGACTTGTCGAACTTCTACGCCGACGCCTTCACAGGCATGCTTCGCAATGCTATTGTGTACAAGAAGAAATTGTACTTGAGAAAGATGATCTCTGCCAACTTCCTGTTCAGCGGGTGCACCAAGAACTACCATAGAGGTACAGCTCACCAGATCTAGTCTGTCAAACATCTTCATCTTTTCCAGAAGAGCTCATTACCATGCTGACAGAGCATTCCGATGCCACAATCGACTTCAAGCCCTATTCTGCCCACTTCTCTTCCGGTGAAAGGTACATAAAGTATGCCATGACTGTCAGCGGACTCGGAGTCGCAATTGAGGGAAACTTCGTTCTTGAAGCAATCGACGGACAGTGGGTTCTCATCGAAGGAAGGGTTCCGTGGTGCCCGAGACCTCATCACTTTGTTGCGATTCCTGCATCTGATGGATCCGAAGTGATCACCAAAGTCTTCATTGACTCGTTATCCAGACTCATCATCGCCAAGGATCAAGTGAAGCTTTCCGCTCTCTTCTTGGACAAATTCCTGTTCCACGGATGCAAGGGAGATTACAACAAGAGTAAACCAAGGGACTTGAATCTTGGAACACATAAACTTCCAGGGAAAGTTCTCGCTCTCCTCTTCTCCGCCACCTCCAACTTTTCCATCACCTTCCAAAGCTCACAATGGGTCAGTGCCAATGCAGACATTCAGTTTTCCGTTCTGATTCGTGGATTCGGCCTTGATCCATTCGAAGCCCAATTTATCCTGCACCATGACAACGGAAGTTATGCTCTTCTCGGAGGAAAAGTCTCCAAGTGTGTCTCCAAATAAATCGTTGCTATTCCGATTTCTCGTTCCCACGAAGAGCTGACGTGTTCGATCGTAAACTTCCCGTCTTCATTCGATTAGCCCGATCTACAAACCCCTTCGCTCCGTTCTCCGTTCTTTCATTCGACCAACCATGTCGACCACCTCCTTCCTCCTTTTCTCCCTTCTCTTCCTTGGAGTCACCGAGGCCCATGTACTGGAGTACGCGACTGCGGAATCCACAAACCATTTCTTCCCTCCCAATTCAGCTGCTGAAAGAATAGCAAAAGGATTCCTGATCTTCTTCCAACTCAACATCGAGCACCGAGATATGGCACAGCTCTCGCAGAAGATCTCCGATAGTTTCATGTTCCACGCGTGCAAATTGAATTACAACAAACGTGAGGGACAGCTAATTACCGTTGCATAAGATGTTTCAGAAAAGGTATTGGGTCATCTGAAGAATCTTCCGAGTGGCTCCAAAGTGTCGTTGAACTTGAAGTCTGCTCAGTTCATCAACGGCTACGATGTTCAGTTCACAGTTCTGGTCAGCGGATTCGGGAAACCGCCATTCCTAGCTCAACTTGTTATCCATCGAAAGAACGGCAATTATGTTCTGACCAATGGAAAGGTCTACTCTTGCTCCAGACGCCAGCTCATCGCTCCTGGTAGCATTGTTAAACGAACTGTGTATGGTTTCCTGGCAAAGATCAGAATGGCTATCAACGATCACAACGCCCAGAAGATCTCTGTCTTCTTCTCGGACAAGTTCCTGTTCAAAGGATGCACGAGCACAGTGAACAAAGAAGAAGCCGTCGACAGGCTCAGCCACTTGGGTTCCGGCACCGACTTCAAGATCTCTCTGCTTTACGCAGATTTACTTGCCGGGGAAGCCATCGAATTCGCCATCAAAATTTCCGGACTCGGACCCGCCTGGAAAGATGAGTACATTCTGGAAAAAGAGAATGGATCATATGTTCTGACCATGGGTCGTGCTCTCGATTGCGACGAAGAATAAACCTTACAGTACTCCCAAACTTCCAGCTTGTATTTGATCTTTGATCATTGATTCCCTGACAGAAAGCACCGCCCCAAAGGGGTATAAATACCCCATTCCGTTCACCGTTCCTTCATTCGACCAGTCATGTCGACCAACTCTTTCCTCCTTCTTTCCCTTCTCTGCCTTGCTGGGTCGAACGCTGATTCCAATCAGGAATCGAAAGCTGATGTGATTGCAAATGAGTATCTGTTGAAGTTGAAGCAGAAGCTCACATTGGCTTCTGTTAACTCCAACAAGACCTCTGACCTGGTACTGGGAGACTTTCTGTTTCACGGATGCAAGGGAGACTACGACAAGAGTAAGGGAACGAAAGAAGTACTTCTGAAAAGCTTTGTTTTCAGAGAAAACCCTCATCACAATGGCAAATCTATCCTCTAACAAAGCCTCGTTCCACCTGAAGTCTGCTGAATCCGTCAGCAAAAAGCTAATTCAATTCAAAGCTGACATTCATGGACTGACGGCTTCCCCAGTCAACGCAGAGTTTGTCATCTTCGAATTGACTCCGAAGAACTGGGTTCTTGTCGGAGGAAAGGATCTGAAGTGTGCGGGGACTTCCGATGGATCACAAATCATTGCTGAAGCCTTCGTCGGAACTTTGTCCTCCTGGATCTCTTCGAAGAATCAAGTCAAGTTGGATGAATCGGTTTCCGAGAACTTTGAGTTCCACGTGTTGAAGGCAAAGTACAATAAGAGTAAGGGAAGTTTTTCGAGGAATCTAAAAAGTAAGATCTATTCTAGAGCAACTCCTGTCCTTTTTGGACCGTCTCCCAGTTGATTCCAAGTTGACCTTCCTGTTCCAAAAGTCGGAATGGATTCAAAAGAACAGAGACATCAAACTAACCCTTCTAGTCTCTGGATTCGGTAGCTACGAGTTCCAAGCCGAGTTTGTTATCCATCAGGAGAACGAGAAGTACGTGTTGATCGGAGGAAACATCCCAAAATGTGAAAGTTTTCGTTTTCCATGAATTGGTAAAAGTTTGAATAAATCTTCTCTTTTGAACTTGTTGATCTTCCGACCTTCCCATTTCTGATCAGAGTCCAGAACATCTTATGAATCATGCTCCATCGTAAAACATCCCATTCCCATTCCCATCTCAACTCCCACGCATAAAACCACCACCTCGCCGCTATTCCTACATTCAACTAACCATGACTTCTTTCCTCCTCATCTTCCTTCTCGGAGTCTCTACGGCTTCTGTTCTAGAATACGGAGCTCCCAATAATCTGGATTCCTATGATTCCCAAGCTGATATGATCGCCGAGTACTTCCTGTTGGATTTCGTGAACGACATGGCGATCGGACGGGCCACCCGGATTTCAAGACACTTTTCGGAGGGATTTGTGTTCCGTGGGTGCGACTTAGATTACGATATGAGTGGGTTAAATACAAGATAAGATGGCCTAATTAAACAGGAGTTCAGAGAATACGGTTGCCCTGCTCATCAAGAAGCGAACTAGGATCTCATTCGAGTTCAAGAGCGCCAAGTTCATCAATCTGAATGATGTTCAGTTCACAGTCGGGATTTCTGGTCTCGGTAGTCCAATGGAAGCGGAATTTGTCCTTCGGGAGATTCAGAGAACACGTATGCTTGTTCAGGGAAGGATCCGACAGTGTGCTTGAACTACGAATGAATGCTCATAACTTTATTGTTCTCAATTAGCAGTTCTTCTCTCTGGCAAGGATGAGGAGTCTCGGCAGAGCGGCACTTTCCTTGCTTCCGATCTGGTACTCCATCCTCTTGTTTCCGTAGTTCAGGTCGTAGTGGATCAGTGTTCCGTCGTCTCGGGCATTCGTCACGATTCCCAGCTTGCGTTGATCCATCAGAGACTTCACGAAGTCGCCTGAAATGGTCATTCGACTCGGGGGAACTCATCGGAACGACTCACGCTTGTCGCCATCGGGTCCCTGGCATCTGTCGTAGACCATCCAGTCGCTGATGTGCTTGTTGATTCCTCTCTCGTCCCGCTGGCTGACGGCCCGATTCAGAGAGGCCTGGAACGAGCGGGCCTTGTTGATGGTCGAAGTTCCGGGAGCCGAGGTGTAGAAGGCAGCCGCCGAGGAGACGAGGAGCAGGAAGACAAGAAGGTTGGACATGGTTGATTGTGAGGAGAACGGGATGGACCGGGGATATATAGGGGGAGATGCTAATCGAATCAGGAGTACTGTAGGCGGCTCCCCTCCCGCATTTCAATTGTGGGTACTGTAGGCGGTTCCCAGCTCGTAAATAGAGGGAATCTCAGTTTGCGGTTCCCACTGCTGAATTATAGGAGTACTGTAGCCCGTTGGCCTGCTTCACGGTCTCCTTCTCAATCGGAACGTTTTCTGTCAGTTTGCTGGAATGAAATTTCGTCTTTTACTTCTCTTTACTTTCATCGTCTCTGCTGCGTCTTTCAATGAGGACGAAGCTCTTGCCAGATCCGCCGTGAACAAATTGAACAGTCTCATGAGGAACAGAAACCGAGACGAACTCTATGCTCATGTTGCTCCGAATATGATGTTCAATTACTGCTCGAAAACTTATTATAGAGGTGACTGTCACAAATGCCTCAAACGCTTATACCGCTTCCTTCAGACGAGTTCATCTACAAACTGCTCAATACTCCTGGCAACCAGCTTCTCGTGACATACAACAGTTACTACATGACAACTGTTTTCGACGGAAGAGTTTTCATGACTGTCGAGGCGACTCTCACTGGACACGGGTTCAACATGCCGTTCCGATTCAGATGGAACAAGCAGGAAATCTTTACGGGAGGAATGAATATCAACTGTCCATTCCAAGGAACGAGAAGGTTCGGATGAGCTTGCGGTCAATTACTCCTGATTCCCAAAGGATAAAGTTATTGTTGTGCTCTTTTTTTTCAAATTCCTCACAAAAAGACTCGGGGATACTGTAGGGAATTCGCCACACAGTTTTCTCCCTTTTGTTAGGGTTACTGTAAGCGGTTCCCGTCTCTGATTCGATTAGCAACCTTCGCTCCCGATCTTCCGAAACTTTTCTTCCTCCTCATTCGTCCTTCATGTTCGTGTTTCTTCTGCTTCTTCTCTCCTCCGTCGATGCCATGTGGCCTCCTCAGGAATACATCGACAGGGCCAAGAGCATGGTGGAGAAAGCGAACGAGTACATCCAAGAGAAGAACGCTGCAGGCCTCTCCGACCTGCTTACCGACCGGGGAATTTTTTGGTTTTGCGATTACAAATTCGGGAAAAGTAAGTGTCAATGGAGTACTTCTGCATGCTCATATGCTTTCAGATGACACCATCTACATGTTGATGAACCCGCCCGTTGGAAAGATCAAGATGGAATACGTCAGAGTGCGAAGCAGTGCGTATATGTTGTTCCATGTCGACATTCATGCAGTTGGATACGGCTTTGATGTGATATACTCTCTCGATATCAAGAAGGAAGGAGATCAATTCAAAATCGACGGCGGTAACGCATGCAACAGAAAGTTCAAATCGGAATTGCCCATTGGAAACGGTCAATTCTTCGGAAAAGCTGGACATGGTCTCGAGAAACTTCGGAATGCTGCGAAGGATGTCACGGAACAATTCATCACTTCCCTGAAGAAAGCTATAAAAGAAAATGATAAGAAAGAGATTTCCAGACACTTCTCGGATCAGTTCCGTCTCAAATCTTGCACTGGAATCTTGGGAAAAAGTGAGTGAAAAAGGAGAGAGTCGAAGGAAATGAAGCCATTTCAGAAGAAACAATGGAAACGCTTCTCAGCGCGAATGGCATCGACACTGTTCACAACGCGAGGTTCATCGACAAGGACACGATCAAGTACAGCCTTCTGGACACGTTGGATGGTTTCGAAGTGAGCCATTTCACTTTGAAGAGGGAGAATAACGTGTTTGTTTACTACAGTGGTGTGTTCACTCACTGCGAGTGATTTTTGAAAAATAAAGATACAAGTTGAATGATTAGATCAGAACTTATTCTAGAGGTTGCGGCGAGGCAAACGCGCTCCACTGATTTATCTTGGCGGGAAAATAAATTTTCAAATTCTGAAAGAGAAATTTGGCGCGGCCGAGTTTCCGACAGGGGTATTTTAGGCCAAAGGACTAGAAACTCCGCGGCCCCGTTATTTTCTCTTTCAGAATTTGAAAATTTATTTTCCCGCCAAGATAAATCAGTGGAGCGCGTTTGCCTCGCCGCAACCTCAAGAATATCATTGCTTGCAAATGGGGTTTCCAAAAAGAGTCAAAAGAAGAGAGCGGATTTTGGGTTACTGTAAGCGGTTCCCGTCTCTGATTCGATTAGCAGCCTTCCTTCCCGATCCTCCGAAGCTCTTCTTCTCCTCATTCGTTCTTCATGTTCGTGTTCCTTCTGCTTCTTCTCTCCTCCGTCGATGCCATGTGGCCTCCTCAGGAATACATCGACAGGGCCAGGAGCATGGTGGAGAAAGCGAACGAGTACATCCAAGAGAAGAACGCTGCAGGTCTCAAAGACCTGATTGCCGACAATGCGGTTTTCCGGTTTTGCGACCTTAGATACGGGAAATGTAGGTGTCAAAGGAGTACGACTCCATCATTCCATGCTTTCAGATGACGCCATCTACATGTTGATGAACCCACCCGTAGGAAAGATCAAGATGGAATACGTCGGAGTACCGTATTTACAGCATGCGTACAGCTCGTTTTATGTTGACATTCATGCAGTTGGATACGGTTTCGACATAAAATACCCTCTCGAGATCAAGAAGAATGGGGATCAATTCAAGTTCTACGGCGGCAACGCATGCAACAGAAAGTTCACATCGGATGAGGCTGCTTCTCTTGATATCTTCTGAAGCTTGTTACTCAGATTTCGAATGAATGAACAAAATCAGTTCCGTTAATTAACATTCAATACACCATTCAGCACAAGTACTCCTGAGCTCTCTTCAAGAAGTATCTCGATCCGATCTTCGAGATCATCGCCTCGACCTTCTTATCACCGTAGTCCATCCTGTAGATCACCTTGTTCTTATCAGCTCTCGCTTCGGTCACGTGTCCGTTCTGGTTGTTGTTCAACAGGAAACTGACGAATTGAGCTGCAAAACAAAGTCTCTAGATCCAAAATAGGCGTCTCCACCTACGCTTGTTCAAGTGGTTCTTACATCCATCGAACCGGAACTCCCCAGCAATTTGATGCTCGACAAGGACGGTACTTCTCTGATGAACATAGTTATCGAGGTTATTTTGGAAGGACTGGGCGATGGCGAGCGGAGCTCCGCTGCCTCCACCGATGGTGAAGGAGGAAGCGGAAGAGAGGAGAAGGAGAAGGAGCACGACGGTCGGAGAAGGCATGCTTCGGAATGGTAGAGGAGAGAGAATTCATGGAGGTAGAAGCTAATCGAATCTACGGAATGAAGGTGGGAAAACCACGGAACGGAAACTCTACAGTACCTCGGGGAAGCATGACGTGGAATTCGAGAAAATCGATGGAAAACTGGAACTTCTGTAAATTAGTGAGAGCAGAAAAATGATTACTTTTTTTTCCTTGGATGTCAGTTCTTTTTCTCCAAATTCCTTCTCTGCAGAACACATTCAATTTGTCCGCTCGCTGTGTCACTCTCCGTCTCACTTCGGCCACACGGGAGTTTTCTAGGCCATGTTGGTCATCTGGCAGCTTGTTTGCTGATTTGAATAAAATTTCCATTCGGATGATTTCAAAAACGTATTCTATATGGAATGGAAGTTTTTCAAACAAATAACAAGGAAACGGGGATATTTTCCGATTAGAACAGTGCATCGATCGATAAAACGACGCGTTCATTGTCATCTCCAAAACAGCGTCCGTTGTGTCCCTTGTGCCCCCTGTGTACCCCATTCTTTCATTTCTCTTTTCTGATCCATTTGCCTGTCCCTCACATATCCAATCCATCCTGAATTCTCAGAAATGGCCCATTCGTCCGAAAAGAAGTTCCTTTTCTCCGGAAAAGAATGCGAGATAATGCTGACAGCATTCAAAGAAGAAAACGAGAAGCCGTCCGCAAAGACGATTGAGGAGTTGGCAGTGCAGTTGGACAAAACAATCAGACAAGTGAGTTATCAGTTCCTTATCACTAAACCCCGAAATCTTCAGATCGAAAACTTCTTCACTTACCGTCGTCACGATCTTGCGAAACGAAGGGAGCATCCGTCCGATTTGTTCGCTGACCAGTTGCACAAAGTGGAATTGGCGATTCTGGAGAGAAGACATGCCGAAGACATTAAGACGACGGCGAAGGGGATCAGGAAGCTGGAGAAGCTGATGGATGTGAAGAAGGGAACGGTGAGTGGTGCAGGTCTCGAGACGAAAGGAAAATGTGTGTTTCAGTACAACTTCTTCTTCGATTGCTACGCTGAACCGAAGAAAACTGAGAAGAAAGTCAGGAAGAGTGAAGAGAAAGAAGATAAGCTGATTGGGAAGGAACGGGAGTTCCTCTCTCACTTTGTCAAACCAAAGAGTAGTTGGCGCAAGGACAAGATTTCGAAGACTCTTCCAGAAGCCGGAACCTTTGAAGACAACGAGAAGGAGAACCTGGAAACTCCTGAGCTGTAAGTCCTTATGATCTTTTCCTAGTTAACACTATCATCTTCAGAATCCAGCTTATCCTTCTCGATCAATCAAACGAATCTCTCCCAGGATGCTCTCTCGAAACTTTCGAGTTGCATTATCTCCTGAACAAGATCCACGTGTTCGTCAAGGTGGCAGAGCCGAGCAACAGAACTGCGAGATGGGTGTTTGCGAAGGAAGTTCCGGAGAAGATTCGATTCGAGGAAGGGACGACGATTCAGATAGGAAATGAGCAAGTTGAAGAGAGGTTAGTCGAGTTGAGAATCTTTTCGAAAACTGTCTCTATTCCCAGAAGAAAACTCTCGAGGTCATCTGAATCCGTCATCTACGCCATCTCTCCCTACCCCTTGTCAGCTGCCCGCGAGTTCATCTGTCTTCTTTCCCGCTTCTTCTCCACGGAACTCCACAAAGTCATCGCAGCTCAACCCAACAGTCCTGACTTCCACGTGGTCCTCAACTGGCCAGAAGTTCAGAAGTGCGGAGATGTGGATGTACTTGTCAACAACGGGATGACGAACGACGAGTTCACGGCACTGGTCAGGATGCTTTGGACGTGTCCCCGACTGACGATCACGGCTTCTCGAGCCAACGACCTCTCCCTGAAGGAGCGGTTCCCGGGTGTGCTGAACGTGTGCCTGCTCTCTCCGTGCCACTTCCATCGGATGCAGCTTCTCGAGTTGAACTGGAACAACACTCACGTGGAAGTGCCCAAGTTGGACACGCTGGACTACGAGTTCGGGCCCGTCGAGATCAACGAGTTCTTCTTCGTCTGGATGAAAAGAATCAAGCCGAACGTGGACAGTGTCAGATTCGTGTTGCCGTGTATTGAACACGCCGATGCACTGCAAGGCCTCGAGAAACACCGATTCGATGGAAATATAAGGGAGAATAAGGAGTTGTGGAAGTAAGTTGACAAATGGAAGTGTGCTCTACTGAACTGTTTCTTTCAGCTCCGCCCACGGATTTCTTCGCGACAACAACTGGGTCAGCATCATCGACATTGCCAACAAGGGCGGAGTTCACGCGAGCATCTATTCCAGCGATGAGTTCCTCGATTTCATCGTCTGGACGCCAAAGGAGTGATTATAATCTTTATCAGTATTTATTACGGTTGCAAGAATTGCCATGACTTATCAAATAAACGTGTGACTAGCATCCCTTCTCTTTGGCCACTTGCACCAGCATATTCCGATTCGCCAGAGTGAATTCCAGTGTTCTTTCTCCAAATCGCACAGTCAGAATAGTGATGTCTCTACCGTAAGCCGTTGCATCTACGAGGTATCCGATGCGTTTCCAGGAGAAGACGTCAGTGGAGAAGTCCGCCTTTCGCTTGACTTCCGGGTACTTTCTCTGGGTGCCAACGCATTTGATATAGGTCAGATGGGAAGTTGTGAGGGCGTCGATGGATCGGGGGTTCAGGGCAGCAGCTTGGTTGAAGCGGTGCAGAAATTCAGAAGCACGACGAGAAGCTGTGAGAGGGGGACGGAGAGCAGATGACGTGGCAAGAAGCAGGAGGAACACGAAGGGAGCGTCGAGGAACATTCTCAAAGTGATGGTTTCTCGGGGCACGATCGGGGGGTTTATTGCCGTTTTCCAAATCGAATCATGGTGGGAATTCCATATTGCACGGGCTACAGTAATCCTCCACTGATAAGCCATTATCAATCGTCAACTTGACAACTCATCTCGAAAATCAGAGCAATGAAGCGGTCCGTTTTTACTGTCATCAACCGCCACGTCATAAAAGCGTTCACCGACAATAGATGACTTTCCAGATATTACAGCTTTTTTAGATTGTACTGCTCAAAACGCTGCGATTGGTGAAATTTACGAAAGTTTCCAGAAGAATCCGGCAAAATGCAGACATTCAAGTTTACAGTAGCTCGGGAAGATGATAAATTACACGAAAAAGTTTCAACTCCGAATCTCTCTTCTCTTCCGCAATGGCCCTCACCGTCGAAAAACTGAGAAGTGAGCTATTCAATCAACCATCTATGGATCTTTCGATAACTCTTGAATGCCTCAAATTTTCTCAATCAGAATCCCCTTCTCGAAAACTAATTCCTAGACTCAAAGTGATGGTTTCTCGGAGCACGATCGGGTTTTTATTGTCGTTTTCCAAATCGAATCATGGTGAAAATTCCATGTTGCGCAGCGACACGACGGCTACAGTAATCCTCCAATGATAAGCCATTATCAATTGTCAACTTGACAACTCATCTCGTCGAAAATCAGAGCAATGAAGCAATATGTCTTGACTGTCGCCACCGGCCACGTCATAAAAGAGCTCGCCGACAATCGATGACTGCTGAGGGCGTTGCAGATGTTAGATAGAGACGACACAACGAGAGTCTCTTCATTCATCGTCCAGTCGTCGTCGTATTCTTCTTGTTCTCCTATTTTCTCCCAAAACGTATTGCGGAATGTTTCAATCTCAAAGTGATTACTCCTTTTTGCGAGGTCTTCCGTATCTCATGAGAGCCGAAATACACAAACATTTGGACCCGTTGTCCCTGTAAGTTCACTGTTATTGAAACCTGCATTCTAAATTGTCTCTTTCAGTTTGGAACTCTCGGTAATGTCTCCAGAATGGTTAGAAGTCATTCGGTCGAGAATCAGCAAGAAAAAGATTGAAATCGGGTTGAAACTGCTCACTTCTGCTCCGAATTCAGCAGAGGTCGTCATTTCACGAGTGCGTCTTTTACCGCCTGGGGCCGAGGACGAATACAAGTATTCGATTGTATTTGAAACTCGCTCTGATATGGAAGAGAAATCGAAAGTTGAGATAGTGTAAGCTGTTCGAGCGTAGAGTATCACAGTAACCGATGAACATTTTCAGAAGCCACCGAAAGTTGATCTGCTGCTATAAGAACTTCAATTACAATAGCATTCTGGATGTTCTGCACACAATTCATAGCCTATTCGTTGTGAAACAACAGGATGTCACCATTAATTTTGCGAACGGATTCAACGTGGATTTCCTGGAGAAACTTGATCTCACCCAGCTGAGAGGTCTTTACTTGAAGGGACTAACACCTGAAGCGAACGTCGACGTGTCGAAGTTGAAACGATTCCTGGAAGATTTACAAGCGAATTTCGCATCAATTTCGTCATTTCCATCGGGATTCCTTTCGGATGTGACAATGAATGGAATGTTCAAAGGGTTTGGACAGCTGTTGGGAGCAAAGATAATTCATTTGGAAGACGCTTCATGGATGGATGGAGAGGATCTTCTGCACGTTAACAGTGTGATTGGAGAGTTCAATCAGTGTCGACTGACTTCTGAAGATTTCAATCGATACTTCAAGAAACTGAAAAGAGAAGAAGATGACGGATCATTGACGCGAGTGGAATTTCGAATGGATGAAGGATTCGAGTTGGATCGGACGAAAGTTCTGAAGGGTCTCGGAGCCGTTAAATGGACTCCGAAAACACGCGAAAGAAATTTTTTGTGAGTTTCCTTCAGTCGAGATCAACTTTCATGTCATTATCATTGCAGCATCCGCCTAACCAATCTAATTGATCTCACGCATGGATGGGATTTCACATCGCTCATGGGTCTTCTGACTGTTCATTTCGAAGGGAACTCTTTGAAACTGTACAGATGGGGAAGAAATTTCCCGATAACCGATATGAAAGAACGGTGGGATCTACAGATAAGTCGATTCAATCGCCTTGACCTTCGACACATGAGTCCAGAAGAAAGAGCAGAATACGGAAGCCCACTCGACCCTGTACGCGAGTACCTGAGACTGGTCGAGGAGATTCAGAAGGCTGATGAGTACGGATTCTCAGGAGCTCCTCAATATCTTGAATGGTCTGCACGACAACGAAGATACTCATTTGACTAAATTTAAGTATCAGACCCCTTGTTATCACCTATTGTTATCTACGCTTGTAGAAAGTTAATTTAATGAATGAATATCTTCTGCACATTTAGAATTTCGAAAGATTTCGACCGCCACGTGCTGTGGGAGCTGCTGCTGGAGTTTCGGAAGAAGTCTCCGTAGTAGTCAATGGTTCTGGGGCCCACGCTACCACCCGGCTCCGTGACGTTTCGCCACTGTGTCATCTCGCCACTGTGCCGTTTCGCCACTGGTCTAGAAGCGCCCAAAACACACTATTTTTGAGGATTTTGATGGAAAATCAGAGTAAAATTGGAACAAAATGGAGTCTAATTGAAAATATTGAGTACCTAAACGAAATCCAACTGCTCTTATAAGAAGAAAAACCAGAAAAATAGTGTTTTTTAAACTTAAAAGTGAGTGGCGAAATGGCACAGTTGCGAAATGGCTGGCGGCGAAACGTCACGGAGCCTACCACCCAGTACGGTCACAACTATTTCACACAGTTCTCGGACTAATCGACGAGAATTTCCACGTAGATTACGAAACAAGACCTGATACTCTGTAATCTCCGTTCAATTTCCTGCCGACTAGCCCAAAAACGGTGTGATTTGGTTTAGTGCGAGCGGAGTTATCCTAAAAGGGCCATATGGGACGATGGCGCAGGCTCCAGAATCTCTTGACGACGGTGGCGAGGCGCGAGGAGCGAGGTGGATACACGGAGAGAGACGCCGAGTAGCGGTCGACCGCGAGAGACGCAGAGATAGTGCGTGCGACAGGGACACACTGGTCGAGCTTACTGTCGGCTGTGGGGACTGCTCAAAATGTTGATTCGACCTGAAATTCAGATTCTGTGTCCCGAAAAACCACTGATTCGATAACGACCGTTGAATGCCCTTCTCCATCTCTAAATTTGAAATAGATTGTGTCTAAATCATTTGTCAACTGATTCACAGAACGGACCTCTGTAATGGATACAAGTCACATTCGGGTCGAAAGAAGAGAGAAAAATGGATGGAAGCGTTGCAAAAAAGACGGCGTACACTCGTGTCTCGTGACAAAAAACTTTACAATTTGAATTGCTCAATTCCAATTATTACAGCTTTTTTAGATTGTACTGCTCAAAACGCTGCGATTGGTGAAATTTACGAAAGTTTCCAGAAGAATCCGGCAAAATGCAGACATTCAAGTTTACAGTAGCTCGGGAAGATGATAAATTACACGAAAAAGTTTCAACTCCGAATCTCTCTTCTCTT